>AYEL01080145.1:0-101572 GCA_000484575.1 Olivierus martensii
ATAAATTTAATAAAAATTAATATATTTTTATTAGATATTATGTAAATTTCTTTTTCTTTTGTTATGATATCATTCTTCATAAACATAATCAATTTTAAGTTTTCGATATGCATTGTCTATTATATCAAGTTAAAAAATAGTTTTGCTTCGTTTGTTAAATTAGAACCTTATTAAGTAATATAATATTTAATGTTTCTCAAAATTAAAATTTTTTTATTACTTTTATTGAAATTTAGCTTTAAATTTTCATATCAAACTTAATTAAATTCAATATTGCAGTTATAAATGTTTTCATATTGAAAAATATATTTAAGATTTTATTACTTTTTTGTTGTACTGGACTTTTAAAAAAAAATAATAATAATAATAATTTAAGATATTTTTCTTGTGATGTTATTGAATATTCTAATATTTGCTTATTTAGTTTGTTTACTGAATTTTAAAAGAAATCCTTTTATATCAATGTTTTTTTACTTTAAAAATAAATTTTTATATTCTTGCAAAATATAATTTTACTTTTTAAAAATTAATGAATTTTATGTTTAAACAATCACAAACATTGAAAAAAAAAATGTTAATAATCTTTTTACATTTAATAATATCATATAGACTATTAAGGAAATAATGAATTATTTATTTGCTTAGAATGATAATCTTTATAGCTGAAGACAAGTTTATTTAAGATCGATTTAAATTAAAAATTTTTTTGAAGAAAAAGGAAATTATTTAGGGAAAAAAAAAAACGTTTCTCTTATTTCTTCAATATTATTTCAAGTTTATGAAATGAATAATAAACATTCTTTTAAAATCGTTGAAAATGTTGTATCGAAAATTATAAAACCAAGAATTTTATCAGATATTATTCTTCTGAAAATCGATATCTGGAAAAAATTCAACCTATATCGATCTATCGAGAAAAGGCCATAACTGTCAAAAGAGAAGGTGCTGTCAAAATAACAAATAAGCAGTGACAGCAGCCTTAAATACTTTTTCGGTAATCCCAGTGATCTTACTTAGAAATAGTTTTCCAATCGAAAGAAATGCTCTTCTATTGACTTTCATATAATAGGATTTCTATCTGAAGATTATCTTTTGAACATTCTATTCACCTAGTTCACAGCAATGTGGAAGTTATCGCTTTCAAGAGCATCTAATTACTACTGATAGCCAACTGCTTCCTGATCGATGCGTTTACCTTGTTACTGAGTGTAACCGCACAACCTGAAATTGTTCATTGAAGCAAATTCTGTACAGCTCTTAATTATTGCACAGTCAACTTCACATGACTGTTTAAATAAAAATTAATAATATTAATAGATAAGAATTTAGAAATATTTCCATATTTATAAATATATTCCCAATTTTGAATATTGCTAAAAGTAAATTATTCATTTTATAAGAATTTTAAAAGTTTGCATCGCATAAATTAAAGATATATTAATAATTTCTTAAAGATTATTGAAAAAAATGAAATTTTAAAAATAAAAAGAAACATAATTGAAGAAAAGCTATATTATTAAAAATTATAATAATATAGCTCATTGATATCATAGATTACATATATTATATACAAAATCCCTATATATATATTGTAAACTACGTAGAAGCAATATATATATTTTACTAGTACACTTATGCTATCAATGAGATATATCTATTTACCTAGTACACCCCTCTATGTATATTGTAAACTACGTAGAAGCACTATATATATTTTACTAGTACACTTATGCTATCAATGAGATATATCTATTTACCTAGTACTAAATTTTAAATAATTTAAATAAATAAACTAAATAATAATTTTAACAAAATAAACTATTTAAGTTAACATTTTATACTATATAATTCTGTATTTATAGAATAAATGAGATTACTGTTATTGAAGTATGGTTGGAATAATTATGAATGAAATTCTTGAGATATATAGAATGATTATGTAATAATTTTAGAATCCTATATTATTTTTATGTTTAGATAATATCTTCAAACCGCTCAATATTGTAGAAATTAAATAATGAAAATAATAAGAGATAAACAGTACTTACTTGATTTTATATAAATAAATTTTCAAAAGAAAAGAAAAAAAAAACTGAATAAAAATTGATTAAAATATTTCGTATGATTACTCTTAAAATCCTCATGGAATATTGATCATTCCATAAAGAAATATACTGAATAAAAATTATTCTGTCATTCTAAATGTAAGTTTAATTTTATAATTCCGAAAACATTCCATAGCATACAGCTATCTGAAGTTGTTAAAAAAAATTAGAGTTGAATTCCTGTGAAGCTTCGAAATAAATTTTTTTGTTCTTATATATTCTCTTTATCAGTCTAAGAAAAAAATAAACGTTTATTGAAAAAATCTGTCAACATAAATAAATTAGTAAAGTATCAACTAGTCTGTAGTTTAATGTCTTATAACATGAAAAAGGTTTTTTATTAGAAGTGAAATATAAAAGGTAATTTTTCAAGTTATAAAGAAAAGATTAGTGTTTGAAATTTGTTCAAATAATGGAAGTAATAAATGATTAGCTTTTTAAATGATAAATTATTGAAAGCATACAGTAGAATAATAACAGATAAGCATATATGCATTCAGGTAGAATTCATGATTATTATCTAGTTTAAAAAAAAGATATTATAGTTGCATCACTTATAATTCATGTATTTTGTCTAGGATGTATTGTAAATTATATTAAATACATTTTAAATATAAATACACAATAAATATTAACATAAATTATTTGTGAATATTTTTTAAGCAAATTGTAAATTATCTTTCTTGTTATTTCTATCTTTTCACTTATAAAGAAAAATACATTTCAAAACAAATGATTTAATGAATAATGATAATTATCGTTAAGCTGTATCAATTAAAATGAAGACTATGATGATTTGTGTCTGGATTATATATAGAAAACACTACTATCTATAAACTAGAAATAAAGAATAAGCATTTAAATTTTTAGTTAAAAAAATTTTTCTAGAATCAAAAATATTAAAAAATTATATTCTAAATTAATAAAAGTTAAACTCGTGTTTATTTAAAATTTTAAAAATATTACATAAAGTTTTGGAATTTTCTAAAAAGATTTTTATTGAATAGAAGGTTTAATTAAATAGATTTTTTAAAGCTTAGAAATAATTCCTTCTTCTTATTTACAATAAAAGTTTTAACATTGTCATGTCTTTGTATAAAGAATAATGGCAACATATCGATTATCTTTAAACGATAATATTTAAGAAAATGAATAGAGAAATGTGAACTGTTTAACAATTGCCTTTTATTTAAAGTATCGACCTCAGCTTCGATATTTACAAGAATTGATATCTTGATTAAAATCGACAATTTGCTCTTTATTGGCTAACGGTAAACAGTTATTACAGGCAGTGTTTCAACCTGATCAAATTTGTCATTAAAGTATTTAAATATAAGATAATTTATCATTAAAGCGTGTTGATTAACATTTACTTTGATGACAAAAACTATATAACCTCAAAAGCGACTTTGTAATAATCAGTTACTCGTTATTGAATTGCTAACAATCAATATAAGAACAACTGATTACAGTAATTTTATTTAGTAACAAACTACTAGTTATAATTTAAACCATAATTTTATGAAATAATATTTCTAATTTTTATTTTTTTAACATCTAGTAATATTAAAAATTTTTCTCATTTTTGTGTAAGTAATAACACTTGAATTTATACAGTATTTTAATTATAAAATGCACAGTATAAGTTCAAGTTTATATTGTTTTTGTGACAATAATTGTATAAACTTTTGAAATAAATAGAAAAGTTGAGTCAAAAATTTGCGATTTTTTTTACAGTTATTTACTTCAAGTTCAAATAGGTTACTAAACTTAGAATAGATAATTTTTTTCTAATTTTTGTAAACAGATATGTTTTAAATTCGGTTAAACTATTCGTGTTAACGAATTTTAAGCGATAATTTTATTAAGTTTACAAATTTGTTGATGGTAGTCATCGCAGTTTTTATAGTAATAATGCATTTAAAATAAAAAATGAGTATCAAAACAAAATTTAAATATTTACAAATAAAAATGTTCAAATTTCAATGCAAAAAAATAAAATAAAATATTATCTAACATGTACTCAATCGATTAATATCTATATACAGTATTTTGATTCTCAATATTCATCAATTATAAATTGCTTTCATACCACTTTCAATCTTTCTATAACATTTATGAAATTCATAAGATATAGAATTTGTAAAAACAATTTATTATTTTGAATTACACCACATTTTTGATACCTTTAAAAAATATCAGCGATACTATTAACAATTTTAAATTATTAAATGATTATTTGTTATAAATCTGGGAGAAATTTTTATATTTATCATATCAGAAACATAAATAAATATAAATAATTTTTATATACTTGTAGTACACAATTAATACTTCATAATCTATCATTAAATGAATATTGTATATAACTAATATTGAAGCGAGCATTATTAAGAATTACATTAAGCAATGAAATTATATTGAAAGATAGTTAAATTAAACCAAATTCTTCTTCGTAGATTATTCTAAGAAATTTAAATTTTCTTCATATAAATTGATTACGAAAAAAAAAACAATAATTATTTGTTCTGCTCACTCATTAATTTTTTTCTCCCGAAAATAATCAAATTATCATTAAAACTTCAATAATCTTCAGTTAGAATTATTATTAAAACGATACAAAATTAATTTTTTTTTCAAAATCTAATTATTTATAAAATAAAACAAATGTAATAATGATAAAATTGTCGATAAATATACACACTATATATATCGTATAACGTATATATATATATATATATACACTATAATTAACTAGTTCTATTAGAGATCAATTATTTAAAAAAGTCTTTCATATGCATGTTATACAATTTTCTACTTACTGTGTTCAAAGTACTACTTACTACTTTTGTTTTTAAGTAACAATAACAAATTTTTCTATTGAATATTTTCTGCTATTTAATCTTCTAAAGAATGAATGCTTTATTTTTTATTCGATATTAATTTTCTATATTTCTTCAAGTTTCATAACTGAACTATACACGAAATCGAATATTGGATAATAATAATTTTAAAGTTTAAAAAATAAATAATGCCGTATGTATACATAAAATGAATATTGTATTAGCTAAATGGTATTATGCATTTAAAGTCTCTGAATAGTTATCAAGGACAGCATTTTTGGTACTATAGTATTGTGCTTAAGATAAACTACAACTACTGACTTGTAGATTTTACTTGACTCCACTTTTGTAATATTACTTTTTTAAAGTATAAATGTCAGAAAAGTCTACCAGATTTAGTACTAGTGACTAGTAAAGAGGTCAATTTGAACTGAAACAAGCGTGTCTGAATAAATAATCAATCGATAATATATACAGCAGTAATTTGTCTGGATTTTACCAACCATGTATATAAAGCATTTGTATTTAAATGAAATAAACTTCGAACTATTAAAAATGAAAATATTATTGATAATGTTGAATAGATAGATGCCAATTTTAAACTTGGTATGTGATTCTAATGCTCATCATCGGTTTTATAAAATAGGTAAATGTTTTCGTTCATTTGCTGATGATGATAATTATCAGATTGAAAGAGAAAAATATCGAATTTTGAGTTATCACAAAATTGATATAAAAATCTTATTATTTTCAAAGCACTCCTTCCTCATTGAAAACAATTTCCAACTTGAACTTAATTTGTTTTTATCAAAACATTTTTGAGATTTGCAAAATTTTTATTAAACTGAAAATGGCATATTATCATAAAGGAAGTCCAAATAATTTTTATAGATGAAAGGGGTGCTAATTAAATTAGGCATAAGAATTCTATATATCGAAAAAGTTCAATTTTTGAACTGACAAAACTGATTCAAAACAGCTAATGTAAAAGATAAGAAAATAATAATAATAAAACTGCTAATTAAGTAATTTTTGATGGTATAAATTAAGCCAATTTATAATAAATTAAATAATAAAATTGGTTTTTCTAAAACGGTCCCGATATGAATTTACTAGTTGCTGACTTATGAAAAACTGGCGATGAAAAGATATTTTCATTGCACTATTTGTTAATGTGGAGATAAATTATTTTAACCGTTTATGCCATAATAGAAGACGTTACGATAATGGAAGCAATTCTGCGTAACAAAATGTTTAATCAAGCTGAAGTAGTAATTAATAAAAATGGCATCAATTAACCAGATGCAGAATTATACTTTCAGAAAGAGACGAAAAGTTAACCAATAATACAGAAATTTTTTTATAAATTAAATAAAAATCGTGAACATGATAAAAAATTTTCCACATTTCAATATCGAAATCAGATGGTTAAATATTGATATGAATATTATAATTATTTTTTAAATATGTTTATAATAATAATAATGTTTATTAAACAATTAGGGAGGATCCCCTGTAAATTAGGGAGTACAAAAATTACATTGAAGAAAAATATATAATAAAACAAAAGACAGAAGTTACAAAAAACTAAATAATAAGATATAATATAGATGAATCTATAACAAGCCAAATACATCTTTAATAAAGTTAAATATGTTAAATGAACTTTTTATCGTCAAGTCTTGAAAGGCAAGTTGAATTTTGTTAGGAGAGAGATGGGAAATTTTTTCTATATCATATTTTTTCCGAAAAGGTTCGAGGGTAGAGCAGCTTTGGAATAAATGACATGTCGAGTGTATCATGATAACAAAACGGACAGTATTTTGGAGGATATAGTGGGATAAATTTGCCTAAAAAACGGAGATGAAATTTAATTCCCTAAAATATAAATAATTGATTAAAAATTATATAAGTTTTATTTAAATATGGTAGAATAAAATAGCAGCAAAAAACAGACAAGATATTTAAATTTTACTTCGATTCAAAAAAATAAAAATCTAAAATGAAAGATTGTGCACATTATCATTGATCGATGATCAGATGAATTTATCCTAACACTCAGATGTTTACACCATTTAAAAACGGACTTTTCTATGTTAAAATTTAAAAATGAAAACTCATAACTGCAAGGAAAATTTCAGTTTTAAGTGTGTCTTTCAGAATGTACAGCATGCCTCTATTTTCCATTATTTTAACAACATCACTTTCCTAACTCTAATAAGTAAGACTTCGTCTTGCCGAAAGCTATATGGATAACTTGATAATATTGGCAACTGATGAACTAACTACAAATATTGAAACTTCCTTTTCAAGTAGCAAAAGACCATTGTCTACAGTCAAAAACAGATATTATAAGACGAATCGAATTTTTTGATTAAAGCAATGAGAAATCTTTTTCTTATCATTTGTAAAAAAATTAATAACATTTTATCGATATTCCTTTATAGAAATCAATACAGTTTTATTTATATTTCTATTTTTTGAATTTATATTATATCAATCAAGCTTTTAAATAATATATTGAATAAAGGAAATATTCTAGTTTAAAGTTCACAAAATATTCATTTAAAAAACAAGATATCATTATGTGAAAAATTGATACTGAATATATGCAATATATACTGTTTTTATATATATTCATATAGTATAATAAAGAGAAATTAAAAAAATCAACTATCTTTTTCTGTTTCTACTATCTAAGTAGGCAAAAAATTCGAATGGGGAAATATTATTCAGTATAAAAATTTGAAGTTTATCAATAATAAACATGTTAAAATATTTAGAGTTTTTTTATAATAAATTCAAAATTACAACGGTATAAGATTGAATATTAAAGCAAAAACAAACTTAATGTCGCAATGCGAAATTTCATATCAAAATATATTGGTGAAAACTATTGAATATAGATTCCAAAAATAATTATTTTCAGTTGCTCTTAATGGATGTGTTGTTTTGATAATCGTTATAGATAATGTGATTGCTAAAAAAAAGATTCAAGGTGAATCTATTTATTTTTTGCAATCACGTTAAAAGTATAGAACTAATAAAGAAATAATAAAAAAAAATTTATTAGAAAAGAATGTTATACAACTTTGCCAATGTCTATAATGTTCTAGTACTGTTCTATAATGCCATTTTAGTTCTGGATATATAATTTAACCCTTTACATCCCACGTTATCAAATAAGAAACACTTAGATTATTATTTTACTCTATATGTAATAAATAAAAAATTTTTGAAAATAAATTGTTTTTATTAAATGTGTGCAGAATGTGATTTTCTTATTAAAAGTATTTTTACTGAAAACAGATAATTTGGGCATTATAGAGTTAACAATGGTTTACCACTTGAACAATGGTTTACCATAGTCTTTTTTTGCTTTAATTAATCATAAATATAGTGCACAATCATCTATTTAAAAAATGATTAGATTTAAAAACCATTTAAAAATATCACATTTCGTGTAATATTTTTAAATGGTAAAAATACTCCACTAATAATGAAAATGCATATATTTTTTTTTCATTTTGAATGATCTGAAGAAATTTTTTCGTGCTTTGAAATTTTTAAATATTATTAAATTTTCAGAAAAAAAAAAAAGATTTTCGAAAACTTCACTAATTTGAAAACTGTTTATAATATTTAACGAATTCGAGCATCGTTGTAATGTTGAAAGTACACTACTCAAAATTTTAAAATAATTATTATATCACCACCGAATAGAGAAATTGAAAGTTTAAATTATAATATCATTATTATCAAAATTTTACAAAGAGCGATTTACAAAATACGATATATGTATCAAATTAAAAATATCAAATTTTTAATAATAGCAAAAATTTAAAGTAAATTTGAGTTTTGCTTAGTGTTACTTATAGAATGCTATTTATTTATTTATCTATGCCAAAATCATGAAAGCTGGGTTAAATATATTTTCATTCAAGATGGATTTTTTTCAGTATGATCGCTGAATGCGAAAAAAATAATAAATTATGCTATATGATATCGCACTGTCTTGAAAAATCTCTTTGAGATTTCTTAGAACTATTTCTAGAAGAGAGATTTTATACTTTTGAAATGACTTTTATTCTGATTCCATTTTATATGTAACAATAATATTAATATAATGAATTCTCTATAACCTTATAATAATAATGATGACGATTTTAAATTATGCCTCTCAATTCTTAAGATGATAAAAAGAAGCGATTCGATTAAGCGTAGAGTTTAAATGGCATAATAATAAAAAAATATGCTTAAAAAACTTTAAAATAGATGAGAAATTTCAGAACTTTACTACAATATTTAATGTTTTAGAAACAAGTTATTTTCTCATTTATCTTCTCGACATTATCATTTTTATTTCGTTGAGAAAATCAAAAATTCTAACACAGTTCGAAAATCAAATATATTTTAATATAAAATATTTACTAGATTTTACATACAATGAATTTATAAAATAAAATATTCTCTTTTAAGATTTTTCATATTCTGATTCGTACTGTAATCAGTTTTATGCATTCAAAATGGATAAGAATAGGAAATATATGATTGCAGGATATAGTCCACATTCCTTTTAAACAATAAATTTAAACATATAGTTTTAAACATGGAGATGTGGTTATTAGCGTGATGTAAAGTAGTGATTTAGTGTTGTTACATAATTTCATTTTTCTATAATTAATAAACGCTGCATATGAAAAATTTATCCCAAAGCTTGCATTTTAAAGCATGGACATAAATTCCTGTTATATTCATAGCTATAAATAATTTCGAAAAATTCCAATTTTTATTATTATTTAAGTGCTTTAAAAATCTAGACTTATATTTAACATGAAATTTAGAACCAAATTTTAAAATTTATACTAAACTGTACTGTTAATATTTTTTTTTTTAACATTTTTAAAATTATAGACTAAAAATATTTTAATTTATGCAATAATACTTTTTCTTATCTATTTAAAGGGTGGAATTAATTGTTTACTATTGAATCGCGAAATAGTCATACTTATTCAAATGTAGCCTTAATTATTTTAAATATTTTTAATTATTAATAAAAAATATATGTATATAACCTTAATTATCTAGCAAGGTTGTTTAAGTAGGTTATAGCATTTTAAACAGCTATAAAATTATTTCTTCTGCATTTTTTTTGTATAAATATTTTTTCTCAATAGTCTAATACTTGCATTTACTAGACTTAAATTATATATCTTAGAGTGATCTTATTTATGCAATGTAGGTTCAACATCAAAGGAAATATAGAAAGGAAAAAAATTTAATATTTAATCAGCTAAGAGAAACTACATCTGATACTTTCTTATTTCTTGCTATAAATATGATTTTTTTATTGTTACGATAGAATTATTTAGAACTAGTCTAAGCAACTTGTATTATGATACTTTTCTTACATCAATAAAATCATAAGTTAGATTCATTAAATGACAATTAAATGATTTGAGAGTTTGTAACTGATATATATTAAATTTATTATGATCGAATTTTAAGATTATGTAAAAATTAATAATAGCTACAAATATGAGAAATAATTCATTTTAAATCTGGTAATTAGCTAGTTTAAATTTTATAATGAAAAAAGTCATCAGAGAAGAAAAAATTTTTTTCTACCATACAGATCAGT
This sequence comes from Olivierus martensii, assembly GCA_000484575.1. Classification (NCBI taxonomy): domain Eukaryota; kingdom Metazoa; phylum Arthropoda; class Arachnida; order Scorpiones; family Buthidae; genus Olivierus; species Olivierus martensii. The sequence continues at coordinate 10,590 of AYEL01080145.1, forward strand.
GGTTCTCAACATTTTTTCTGTTGAGGAACACATTTCAATATTTTAAAATTTGGCAGCACATCTAAATATTTTAAATAACAATTTAGTTATTAACAACGAATTTTTGTTAACAGATTATAGTATTTATTCTTATTTATTACATTCAGATTACATATATACTCATATACGGGATCATTAAGTTATAGCGCCACCTGCGAATTTTGTCTTTTTAGAGAAACTGTAATTTTAATTTAATTTTTATTCCTTAATTATTAAATTATGAATAACGACAAAAAATTTTGACTGTCCCAGAAATTCGAAGGTTAGATTTTTCTAACAATACACTATTTATAGGAATCGGTACTGCAATGGTTCAACTACAAAATGAGTATCCAGCCAATCACGTTTCGCTATTAATATATATGATTCATATAATTATATATATATATATACATTTCATTCTTAATTTTTCGCGGCACATAATCAAAGATTTGCTACGGATCATATCTAGTTCGTTTTCATGTTTTTGTTGAGATCAAAAGATATTTGAATTGTATATATTCTGCATTTGGTAATCTCTTAATGCTATTTTTAATTCTTTCCTTTCTAGAATGAAGAAATAAATAGGTGGATTAAGTATAGCCATCTATTGCTGAATATCGCTTAAATATTATTTTATTTGAATGAAATTCAGAATAAATAGGTGGATTACTCTAAGTATAGCCATCTATTGCTGAATATCGCTTAAATATTATTTTATTTGAATGAAATTCGGATAAAGGACTATATAAATATTAGTACAAAGAAATTAAGATGTTTCCTACAATTTATAGACGGCTACTTGGTTGTCAATTCAAGAAAATGAAACAAATAACCAATGTAGCAAATACTGAATCTCAATTTCTTAATAGTGTACTTGATTCATTTTTATTTTTTATATAAATATTTTTGATTAGATTTTTAACTTCATCACTTCATTTTATCACATTAACTGCAATATGACACTGTTTTTCCACTTTATGATATTACAATATTCTACGATTAAATCGACAATCCATTTATTTAAATTTAAATTTTAAATCATAAACTAACTAGTTTATTATTATAATTATGTACGATGTTTTTGTACTTTTAGATTCAGAATTACTTGCAGAACTATTTTAATGTTTAGAGAAAATTCATTAATAATTAGATGTATATCTTGTAAGCATTAGAATTCGTTTTAAATCTAATTTAAAGAATTCAAAAATAATAAAATAATTATTCGTAAAAACAATATATTTGCATTTAATAAACGTTTTAATATAATTTATTATTATATAAATATTTTATTTTTAACATGATTAACATGAGTAAATGCTTACATATTACACTTAAAAATATAAGAAATCTTGATTTAAATTATTTAAAAATTTTTTTACAAAAGCCAAAAATCAGTACAAAATTTGAAATTCAATTAAACCGCATTGTAATTTGCGTTTCATTAGAAGTTTATGTATCCATTCGTTAACGAAACAACAAAAAAAAAATTGTGTACTTCTAGATGAATAGAAACAAATGCATTATGCTTCAATTCATTTCCAACCTCACAGTTTCAATTATTCTTTAATTAATCTGATCGTAGCTAGAATACTTATGACCTCGGTGTAAATCGATATTCAAATTGCTGCAACTCATAATTGAAGTAAGAATAATTAATCACAAAAACCTAAAGGCATGAATTTGAATAATTTTCTATTTAAAAAGGGTCATGCTTAAAGACACTGGACAACCGCAAATTAGTAACATTTTTTAAATGCCATTATATACCAACATCAGTTGTTTATTAGATACTGGTTTTTTTTATTACTTCCAGACATGGTTTGGTATCCAATTCAATTGTAAACTTTTAAACTTGCGATGTATTTTATCGATAGAAATTTGAGATTAAAATGACTTGTTTCATCTTTAAAATTAATCTTTTTAAATATATTTTAATACTTAATTAATAAGCGAATTAATATTATATTAAAGATTTTTTAGCTGGGAATTGTGATTAATGTAGTCTTATTTTATAAAATATTAAAAATATGTTAAAGAGTAGATAAATCTGTTGGGATGCATATAAAATATAAATTAAATTTTTCTCGAATTAATTTTAATTTTAAAGAAAAATTATGCTGTAAGTATTCTGACTATTTAAATAAAATTTTAAGACTCATTATGATGAATTTTATTTTAAAATCTTAAAAAAAATTAAGTAATGCCTGAATTTTTATTTAAACTTTTTTAAATACTTGTTGCATTTTGGAATATAAGAAAAATGTGTGGCAAACTAAGAAGTTAGGAAGTGTGTTCATTTTTGAAGTGAATTAATTCTGTTAAAGAGAAATAAATGATTTTTAGAGCATCATTGAGATGCTGAAGATCCATATTTACTTCATACTAAAATGAAAATACTGTACTGTAGGCCTATTCTGTTTTAGTAAGAAAAACTCTTCTATAATAAAAATATTCTTATATTTCTATCTCTGATTTAAGGTCAGGAATTATTTCCTTGCAAAAGATATTTAGAATTATTGTTAAAATTATGTTATCATTATTTAAAAAAACATACCATTTGAAATTTTTTTAATGTCTAATTTTAAATAAAATTGTTATATCTAAAATAACAAAATATTTAAAATAATTTTATACATAAATGAATATAGTGAATAATTTAAATTTATCAAATTTTGGCACCAAAAAGGAAAGAAAATATTGCATTTTTATTAATTTTTACGAAAAACTTAAGCTATAATATTAAAAATCACATGTGAAATAGCCTATAATGATCTATTTATCTTGTTCTAAGAAGATAAACGAAATGGAAAATTACATTATTCATACTCGTTACATTTAATGAAAAAACTTCTTTAAATGGAATGCTATATTTCCATAAATGAAATATGCATTCTACCGTTTTTATTTTACAAATAACACGGAAAGAATATATATTTATTCTTCAATATAACTTAAGACAAATTTAATTTATTAAATTAAAATAATAAAAATTGAAAAACAATTAAAAAAATTATTTACCAAATATAAGAAAGTTGAAAATTTTAGATTCTATAAATAAGAGAAAGATAAAAGATGCATTTGTTTTGAATGATTTACATATGAAACTATTAAATGTACGAAGACGAAATTTATAAGATTGATACGAAGTGTAAGAGTTTTGATAACTTAAATTTTCGAGAAAAAACATAAGAACAAGTAGTTCGGAAAGAACTAAACGCCTATTTTCCGAACGTGTCTTTTATTTTGGAATGATTAAAGATAAGATTTATCATATGTCATCAAAATTGTCTTTAATGGCATAACCTATATTGTCGAATGTCATAAAACTTTATTAAATAGTCCGATAGCGTTATTATAGAAAAATCTCAGAAAATTGAATGTCCGCCTCTAAAAAATAGTTTAACTAGTTTACCATTAATGTCCTGATTATCCTGCTAAATTTTATAAATTTCTATCTAAAAATTTAAAAATTATTAAAGGAATTATTAAAGTTTTAATTCCTTCATTTTTAATAGTTATAATTAAAAGGTAAATTGTTGTATCTTTGAGATCACATTAAGCAACATAATCAACCTGCAAAATTTTGTGAAAATCGAATGCATAAATCAGGACATATCAAAAAACTATCTTAAACTTTTAAATGTTCTCCAGTTTTCAAAACCTAAAGCTATAGAGTTAAATAATCTGTTGTTTAGATTATCTTTCATGGTAAAACATTATTATCGAGTTTCATAAAACCGCTCATTAGTTCAAAAATTATTAGTTGAGACAAAGACATGAATTAGATGCTCAATGATCTTTATAAGATCATTATCCGTCTAATACAGGGATGCACAGACTAGTTAACACCAAGGGCCTCATGGATTCACTGAGACTTATAGGATGGCCAATAAAAAAAAACCACGAAAGTTTTATATCATATCATATTTATTAATTACATGTTATAAAGAAACGTAATCAAAAGTAAGCAATAGTTTTATATGAAACTCGAATAGACAAATTTTAGTCTACTTTATGAAAGAAAGTGAGATCATAGAGATGGATAGACAGAATGATCTTATAACGATCTGTTTGTCTGTCTATCTCTATGATTCTCACTTCCTTCATAAAGTAGATTAAAAACTTGTCTATTCGAATTTCATATAAAGCAACTAAAAAGTAAAATATTTATAATAGCATTGATAAGATATTCAGCATAAACACAAATGAAAAATATATAATAGTTTGAATAAATTTTAAAAAGTTCTAAATATTTTATGAATTTTTATAATTATCTAATTATAAAAATTATTTCCAAATAGTGATTCAATTAATCAATACTAATTTATAATAATTCAGAAATTTTGAAAGATTACAAGCCAGAGGTGATTAATCCACATAAGTGCAAAAAGTTAATTAGACATTATTTATTTTCTAATAGAAAACTTTCAATTCAGAATTTACATTTTTCATTTTTAACTTTATTAAATGAAATATTTCAAATTTACTATTGTGTATTAATAACTTTTGGCTTCTAATCTTTCAATTACATGATTAAAATATTATAACTTATTTATATATATATATTGTAACTTATATTTCCTATATATTTAAATTATAATTTTTACTCTCATAATTTTAAAGCAAATAATAATTTTAAGTAATTCGTTTGTAAGATAATAAATATAACTAACGATAGGATTTGATATAGTATACAAAATTACGTTGACTTAGAAAATGATGACAAATTGTAAAGGAGTAATGAATGTATAGTATCTTCTTTCGATTACTCTGCAAATTTCAATTCTTCTGCAAGCATTTTTAACCAGAAGGAATATCTTTCTTAAGTATAATCCTGTGGGAAATGTAGTTGGCATTGCAGTACGTCACCATAACACGTTCAAATCTGTTCTAGTTTATCTCAGTGCTCTGCAAATCTCCATCACTTAGATCCATGTCCTTGGAGAGTCACGTATTCTGTCGTTTCTAACAAACTGGTTTGTGTTCCTCTCTCTCCTGAGATCTAGTTATAATTCTTGAATTCTCTTTCTGATATGGGTAGTAATTTTTAATTTAAATCTTCATGATTCCTAGTTATAAATTATGTAGAAATGATTTATGTTATTATGTAATATTAACTTTATTATTTTGACTGCTACAGTTCTGTATTTTCTGAATTATAAATAATGTTTTTTACTTACTTTATTCGTAAAGTATATTTTTCTACGTTTATTTAATGAAAGACAATATTCTATTATTTTATTTCTGAATATATTTAAATTTTGGCAGAAAGCAAACACGATTACGACGATTTTCGTGAATGTAGCCAAAATATAAATTTTTATAGTCTCTTTAGTTATCAAAGAATTATCATATAATGAAATCAATTTATATTTAAAACTTTATAAATTCTGTAAAGGAAAAAAATGTAGAAATAACTGATAATATAGTATATGAAACTTTCATTATTATAAATTTCTCATTTATTAAGATTTAAAGTGATTTTTTCTTTTAGCTGATGTATACAGATTCTTATCAATTTTAATTATACTTCGCTATTTTTCTTTTAAGTTTGGAGCAGTAATTTTAAAATAAAATTAAATATTATTACTCCATATTTATTTTATATTTTTTTCATTCATAATAGATAGTCGTTTATATAAAAAATTATTAATAATTATTAAGTTAAATCGCACATTATTCGATTAAAGTTTAATTGTTTATATAAGTCGATAATCTGATAAAACATTATAAATTAATTATATGGATTAAACATAATGCATAAATATTTAAACATTTTGCAAACTGAATTCAGTATGGTGCATATTTGTTATCATAATATCATATATCATGAAGATGAATGAAGATAAGTTGCAGAGAAAGTTAAATATGTTTATAAGTATGGAAGTTATAAATATTCCATGTTTCTCTTCAGCTATGTAGATTAATTTTCCCATATGATTTCAGAATAATGTGAATAAATTATGCATTTTGTTATGTCGTTATGACTAGGAAAGCGTTAGTTAATATTGTTATATAAGTGAATATAATCATTTCGTCTACATGTTTTCAGAAGAATATTTTAGATATAATTCTTGAAAAATTTTCTTTTTTCTTTTAAAGTATGGAATTCTGTTAAAATGTTTTCTATAATGATTAATAAAGACTAATATTTTTTAATATAAATATTTGTTGTTTTAAAATACATTAATCTTTCAATAGATTATAAAATTACTTTTTTTATTTATCTAAATAATTATTTAGTCACTGTATCAATCAAACTTTATAATTTTGTTTTATAATGTGTACAAGTGAACTTATGCATTTATAATATAAATTCATCATTATATATTGAATTTATTAAGCTTAGATATTCATGCGGAATATTTATTTTTAAATCATATTGAAATGAATTTTAAGCTTTAGCAATATTTATAGTGGAGGATTAATAAGAAATTATCAATTTAAATGTGTTTCTCCTGAATGGTTTATTATAATATTTAAATTGAATTATTTCATTATTTTCTAAACTTTTATTTTCTTTTAAAAATTTCTTTAAAGATGTCTTAAAAATTTTCTGACTGGAATAACTTCAGGAAACATGTGGAGAAATGTTTTCTTTACCAGAAACCTAACTTGAGAATTCGATCTGTTTGAATTTTAAATTAATAATGATGTATATAAATACCATTTGTCTTACAGAATGGTGTAGTTTTGGAATGATTCATGATATTGAAGACGATTCTACACTGTTGACAATAAAAGGCGACTATAAGCGTCAACAACAGTGTTTAATCAATCATTAAATCCAACTCTAGTGGGCTGAATAAAAGGAGAAAATCATTCACTAATAAGTTTTACTTTATTTACGTCGTAATATCTTAAGAATATAACGAAATATTTAACATTATATGTCCTATTTCTTTTATTTCATCATTTTTTAATTACTTATCATTTGTAATAACTTAATTCAAAATTCAATTTATCATAGATATTCTATGTTATACGCATTTTTGATTTACATATTTGATCAAAATTTTATTATAATCAAAGTATTCTTTATTTTCATTTATTCTGTTTCTAACTTACTTAATGTCTTAATGAGTATTTTAAATATTTTATCTAATCTTAATAATTGTTTTTCAGTAGTTCATTTATTCAGTATGTTTTCCTTTGAGTATTCATATATTCATTTCTAAATTTACAGTACTCCTTGGTCAAAATAAAAATTCTATTTTCACATAGAAAATATTTATTTATAGGCCTATAGGTGTATAATTTGAAATAAAAGAGCTAATTTATAAAATTTATATGCAATATATTAGCTAATTGTGCCCACGTTGTTAGATCATGGTTTGAAAATATATACAGTATATTAAAGAAATCTTGGTTTTGATTATTTTCATGTTGATTTCTTCTATAGTTTCAGTCGTTCAATTATTGTTTAATATAAACTTCATAATTTCCAGATAGTTCGCGAACTAATGAGGCTATATGTCTTTCCGTTCTTCGATTTGAAAAAGATTTACTTGGAGGGACGTTGAAATCTATAATGTTGTGATATTATATATTATATCTACCAAAAATTGAATTTTATAGATTTTCATTGTGTTGTCCCCAGAAGAATTTTTTTAATTGTAAAGAGTATTAGCGCATAATGTCACACATTGCTACGCCATCGTGATGTCATGGATCGAAATAGGTTTATTACATCACCTATTAGTGCATACTGATGACGTCACATCGCAATGATGATTAAATTTAGTCCAGAAACATAGCGTCATCTATTGACTAAACTGTTAAATTCTATGGAAGTTTTGAATTGCCAAATAATTATTATTTTAAAAAATCACGAATAGACTAGTTATTTAAGTTGAATAATTTTAGAGAATCCTGCGAAGTTTGGAGATTGTAGCTTCTACCATTTAGGAGATTATTAGTCACAAAAATACAAAAAACAAACCACCAATAAAAAATATAAGATATAATATAAACGTTATAGTAACGCATATTTAAAATTATACTTTATAAATAAATCATAATCGTAATTTATTTCTCAAAGCATATAAAAGTATAATAAGAGCCCTCCAAAATATTCATATCAATAATAACCATTAAGAATAATACAATGCCATATATTTAGACTGAAAATTATTATTTTAATGAAAAATCCTTCATTGCTCATTTAATTAGTGCAAATTTCTTTATACAAATCTTTCAAATTATATTGGATTTTTAATATTATAGTTCAATCAGATCTTTAAATTTCTTAAAGTATTTAAAACTTTTAATTCTAACTATACATTCTCCATGAATATTTTTACATTAACTATTTTATTTTGTTTCTTTTTTCACTAGCATTACACTTTAAATTTTTCATTTCTTTATCCTGATTCGTTAGTTTTTTTCTTTTCTAATTCTGCCCCTTATGATTTAATAGAATTGATGACTCGAAGCCAGAAAGATATTGTACTTATCATCAATATTTTTGTTTAATGCGAGTAATTTTATTACAACTAATGTCTATATTAATCATTTTATCTAGCAACAAAAAAAATTGCTGAATTAATTAAACTAACTTATCTTTCTGAAAAAAATAAATCTCTATTATTGAAGATTACAAGCAAAACAAACAAATGTTATCGTATATGAGGGAAAACAAAAAATGTGAAATAAAATTTATTTAATAGTTAATGATTAAAGAGTAATATTATATATATCAAGATGATAAAAAATGTCTAATAGTTCTTTATTGAAAAATTTTGATGACATTTTTATTCAAATATAAAAATTTGAAAATACATTGATAAAAGTATGAAATGTTGCTTAAAAGAATAATTTTTAAACGAAATTTTATATTATTTTATAAATGATAAGTTTACAAATAAAAAAAAAATAATAAAATCATGTTACTCACACGGTATTGCCATAGTAGAATCATTAGGATCTGGACTGTATTCCTCTTTTGGAAAGTAGTCTATGTTGAAACAATGTACTTCTGATGCATTAACCGCTAAAAATAATATAAAAATTGATTAAATTATATACTTTGAATATTTTTTTAAGTATTTTACATATTTCGTATTTGAATAATAATCACAGAATATTTTTGTATTAATTATTATAATTTTACAAATAATTTAAAAATTAATAATTTAATAATATCTATAAAACATAAATTTATCTTTTGTTTTTACGTCTAAAATTATTATAGAAATCATTAAATAATAAATACACAAGCAGTTTTGAGAAAATGTAATTATTTTCAATTTTTATTTTAACTATTATTTTTATTTATTAATACTGTGCGATAAACTTATCACAAATTAAGGACTCATTAATAATTTTTTTTTTTTTTTTGTATTCCTGTTAAAATTCTATCAATAATGCATTATTATTATTATGTTAGCACTTTAACTTTTGATTTTCTTCCTAATTCAAATAAATGTTCCATTAACTACTAAATTATTTTTTTTTTTTTTAATTTACAACAGAAAGCTTTATTCATTTTATTCACAAATTAACCAGACAGCACGCAAACATAATATTAAAAGTCTTTAATACTTTATATTATTCTAAATATTTTATATTTTTCTAGAAAATAAATGATACTACGGCACGAATTTTATTTATTTTCTGCTTTTAACAGTTTATTTCTGGCAACTACATTCATTTTCCGAAAAAAAAAAACCGCATTTCGCATTCAAGATTATCAAATTCAATATAAGAAAATTCAAATAAAATTTAAATTTTCATAAGTTGTTTCACGTGTGGTAAATTCGTAAATTTAAATAAATATGAAAAATATTTTTATCAGCAAACTGAAAGCGAATTTTATTCCCGAAATCAAAAAATGTTTAGAAAGATAAGTAATACATGTTTGTACATAAGATAATGTAAACTTTAATTTAAATATATATATTTTTCTTTTTTCCCCCCTTCATTTTTTTTCATAAGTAAAATATGTCTTACACGCTTTTTGTTTTTTCGAAATAAAAAATATATAGAATATGATGTAAAGTTTGTTGTATATTTTATAGAATATTTTCGGTCTTTTATTTTTATTTTCGATATCTGCTTCGGACGAATGGTGATCTTTTAAACATACAGTGTGTATATATATATACCCTTCTACCTAAGGCTACATCAGTGGTCGTTGTATACGCTCAAGGGAGAACTGACACTGATTTATGAGTTGAGTTGAACAAACTATAGAATTCTGTATGAACTGTAACATCTTTAAAGAGTCGTCACTCCACTGGAGTTATTTTGATATGACAGTTTCGAATATTAATACGTAATTATATTTATATAGTATGACAACTGTTCATCATTTGCTTCAAGTTGCTAATTCGAAAAGTTTTAGAAGCAGTACTCAAAAGAAATTGTTAAATATATATTTCAACATTTATATTAACGAAATTTTAAAGGAGCAAAAAACATCATATTAAATATACTAGTTTTATTAACAAAATAATATTTTGTGTCCTTCAAAAGTATCAAATTTGTAAATTAATTAGATGTATAAATTTTATGAAAATAAAGTGCGTTGTATTATTTGGTTGTGATTCATGCATTTATTCGTTTCATCTTTAATTTAGACTTATTTTACCACTTACTATCCTGTAACTAAATATATTCCATTAATAATTATTCTCTGTGGGATTCTTCCCTTCTCTAACCGACACTAATTGTATCCAATTACTTCACCGAAGTCCTGCTGATGACACTTCAAGACCAGTACTTCTGATAGCAAACTTATAAACCTTAATATGGATTAAATCTATTTACGATACATGTGGAATTTCTTCAATTAAAAAAAAAAGAAAAACAATAAAGTGCGTAAGTTGTTTCGAAACAAAATCAAAACTGATATATTAGCGCATTCTTTAAAAAAGAATGAAAGTATTTGTTACAAGATTTTATTCTGTAAAATATAAGGTTGAGTGAACAAAGAATGTAATTACAAGTAAGATGCTCAACCGCTAAAATGGAGCAAAAAAATCGAAAGTTGAAAATTCTTAAATAAGAAAAACAAGTCCTGAAATCCTTTGTAAGAAATTAAATAATTTTTTAATCGATTATTTATAAAACTATACTTTTTTTATAAGTAAGATCCTATGCAAAAAAAAATGATTAAGCGAACATTTGCTGATATTAATTTTTAATTAATTTTCTACGAAAATAAAATTTCTTCAATTCTTTTTTTTGCACATTATATATATATTTTTTATCATTGTACGGTGCATAATTCATAAAAATACTTATCAAATTTATTTTTTATACGTAGATTATCAGTAATTAAAGTGTAACCGTTGGCTTTGTAAACAGCTTAAAAAGCAAAAGAATTTTTAAAAAGCATCTAAGTTATTAAATTTATTTACAAGTTGACAATTACTTTATATATTTAATTATTCTCAATAGATCATTAAACTAATGATATCCAAATTAAGGATTTCACTTGGGCACCATTACATTAATATCATCATTTCTAATTATTGCAAGTACCTCATAATGCAAATAATTTCTTTAAATTGTTTATATCTTTAAAATATTTTGATAAATTTTATATGACATCAGAAATTAATAAATTCTATTAGAAAATCTATTTTCTTTTTATTTGTGAACAATTTTTACAATAAAATATTCAGTAAATTTTATAATTATTAAAACATTACAAAGTGTGAATCAAAATATTTAATAAAAAATTAAAAACAAAGTAATTTTATGTTTTTAATTTTTTTAATATTTAGAAAAAATTATTAAAAAATAAAAATATATAAGAATATAACAATTATTTTTATTAAACAATATTAATTAGCGAATACATACGTAATGAACCTATTCAAAATTTATTCATATAAGACGAAAAACTTATAATTCTTTTATTAATATCCTAACATAAATAATAAAATTTTATTATTTAATGATCGGCAGTAATCTTACATCATTCAGATTTTTTAAAAAATTTTGTTTAGATTTCGTATCAGATAATTTTTTTTTCTTTCTTGCATGAAGGAAAATAATTTTTGCAGTTCTCTGGCAAAACAGGGTACTTCACGATGTATATTGTACATCCATACGTATAACAGTTTTTCGTCGTTGCACTTCAATCTCTTTTCAGTAGTTTAAGGAAACTTTCCAAAGAACCTAATTGCATCATTCAGTTCTTTAACTAAAATTTTAATAAATTATGAAAGTATTCCATCTCTCACCTACTTCCTCATTTTTTCTGCCATTCTTTCATCCCTATTTTTATTCTGGTCATACTAGTTACAATATGCTTCATCTAATATAATTTCCACAATAGCTCCCTACTATTTTATAAATTAAATTGAATATCTTGTTCTTTACTCAAATATTTTTTCTATTTTTTAATTTGCGTAAATAATTTATCCTCAAAATATATATAAATTTCATTTTTATTTATTAATATATGATATACTAGTCATTATAAATTAATATTTTACTTTACAATTAATAAGAAACAATGTCGTTTATCCTATATATATAATTTTTCGATTAATCAGCATTATTTGCGTCAATATTTACATTTTTATGGATTACTGAGCTGATATATATGTAAATAGTCTGCACTTTTTGCTCCCATACTCAAACCTATGATTATGTCTTATCATGCTGGTAGGAAAGATAAAAATATTAGCAAACAAATCTAAGAATTACAGACTATATAGGATAAACCTGTAACTTTATGTAATATTCTAGAGCAGGTAGATAAAAACATCTAGTGAAAGTTTGTGAATCTACAATTTAGTCTGAAGCTATATTTGAGAAATCGTAAAGTTGGCTTTTCTGCAGATATTGAATAATTTTTCTTCTTTAGAAAAGCTGATTTTACTGAACCGTACATCTGTTTTGGATCAGGCAAATAAATGTTTTTGAATACTTTTCGTTAATTTTGATAGAATTAATAAAAATTAAGACCAAAATAAAGGTGACTGTTCATTTATGCTTAGTTTTAACGTTTTCTCAACTCAAAGAATGTTTGCAAGCTTTTCTATAATAAAAATACAGTATACTCTATTTTTTCAAGTCATTTTTACAAAAAATTGTTTTCATAAATCTATTTTGCCGGTCTATTGGTCCGAATCAAACATCGTAGAGTATTTAAATTTTAGAGATCATTCCTTATTAACGTAGACATATATCTATTAAATCTGAGGGATGCATGATTTCATTATGAAATGGTGATCATTTGCTACGTGATCTCGTTACGAGATGACGACCATTCGAAACAAGAAAGGTGATCGTTTGGAACATTAAAACGTCGGTAATTCTGACAATATATGTTGTTCTTGAATAATATTATAATCATTTGAATGGATTTTAGCTCAATTTCATAAAAATTAGTTTAACTGGCCATTTTTTTTTTTCGTTTGTCTGATGCCAAATTATTTGCAAATTATCTGAAGAAAAAAAAATCGCAGAAAATTCAAATTTTAGATAATCGTTTCTTTTTATGCTATTTATACGAATATTATTAACTTTGAAGTTTCCATCTGACGCTATAACAAAGATGGTCACGGTTGAAAATTTAAAAAATTCTGTAAAGGTTTATATAAAATTGTTTGTATTACTTGAAGGGTGTATCTGAAAAGTTTGTACAGACTTTAAGAATGAGTTCTTTGTACCAAGATAAGAAAAAAAATTTATATAAATAGATATCGAAAATTTTTTTTTCAAATTACACTTCTCAAAAAATTTGTAATTTAATAAATGAAATTAAATATCTAAGAATAATTTTAAAGGAAATATTTGAATTTTTCTTGATGACTTGGCTTTTGTTTAATAATTTTGGCTTCTATGTTTTTGTTTCTTTATGAGAGTAGGTGCATTGAAAAATGGATAAGTATTCAAATACTGAGTTTACAGATATGAAGTTTCTTTATGGATGACTAATGGAAGAATTCAAAAATACTCCTGGAATCATTAAACAAATATGCAGATGAATGCTTAGGTGATTGATTCTACATGCCAAAGATTATGCAGAATCAAACATGGTTCATTCTTGAATGTATATTTTAAAATTGGCCTCAGAATTCGTAATTTCATCAATCTTCAATCAAGCAATCCTGTATGCATTTAAAAGGATTTTAACATTAGCCAAGAGCGCAATTTTAAGAAAATTGATTAATTTATAAAAATAAAATTTTATTAGCCTATTGTTTCTAATTTTAATCTTCTACTACTTTAACGAAAAAAAAAATTAGGTTAATTTTATAAGTTAATATTAAAAACATTTTTTAATAAATTCTAATAAGATATTCGTAAAGACACAACGTGTATATTCGCTAGGCATGTGTAAGAAATTTGAAGTCGTTAAAACTGCTAGTTTTTTTTTTCGCATGCTAATCGGAAACTTGCCAGTTACTAGTAAACATAAATCAGGTGTAAGATTACCTGACATACGTTAACTAGTAACAATTACATCCATTCAGACGCGTGTAATAAATTTTCTTCTCGCTTTGCAGTCATGCGATGTTTAATCGAGACTAATCTACCAGATAAGTCGGAATTGCGATATGCAAATCGATTTCCTAAGATTTTCTGATGTGGTAAATACTCCAATTGTCATTTTTGTGAACGCTATACGCGTGTACCATACAGGTGGAACCAAAGGTGGTGTCTAGAAGTCAATGGCCTCGCTACAGAATGCCTGGTGATCACGACCAGGTTATCTGTGCGAAGTCGTGACCTCTGAGCTTCGGACGTAAAGAACAGGTTCAGATGAGAATGAAAGAATCGTTTAATGGTTACTGCGGTAGTGTCGACATCTTTTAACGATTTATAAATTAATACACAGGTATTTACTCGTTCCGATATCGATTTAACTGGCTCTTCTCTTTATTTTAAGAGAAATTAATAAATGAAAGTACTCTTGGAATTATAAATGTAGAAGTATTAATACGTAAAAATCTTTTTAATTATAAAGCGTTCACTTAAGCAAATAAGAATATAATTTGTGAAGAGGTTGTATTGTTGGTGATTAGATTAGCAACGATCAAATTGAATATAAATCGACAGAATGATTCTGTCCAATTCTCTCTAGATGCAGCTACAGTAACATCAACCAATAGTTACAAAGTGGATTTCCCAATACGACTACTCTTGCAGCAATTAGCATGCATCAGAGTGTTTTCGTTAGCACATTGACTTTCCTTTACCGAAATGACGACATGGAATTTATTCCCTCGATACGAACATGACTCACTATCCTTACAATGATTGGGTTATCTATCAAATGCTCCAATCGACCAACAGTCGGACCCCCTTAGCTTGTTACATTTGTGAGTAATCCAATTTTACTTTATAAATGTTTAAAGTCAAATAAACGTGTAGTAAGCAATGCTGTTATGGTATTATCGCCGCCTGCTACATTGCTACTGTCTACCATATCTATAACTGAGAAATCCGATACGTTCGTGCCAGTGACAGATTCTGTAAAATCGACAGATATATATATAACAGACAGCTATCGTAGGTAATCTACACGATGAATACTAAGAGCCATCCAAAGAAAAGAGCAACAGATGCGAACAATATAAAAATCGACCAAAAATTGACAGAATAGGCGTGTGAAAGGTAACAAACGTAACAAAAATCGACAAACAATTGACACACACAAAAATTGACAGAAGTAATAGGCGTGTGAAAGGTAACAAACGTAACAAAAATCGACAAACAATTGACACACACAAAAATTGACAGAAGTAATAGGCGTGTGAAACGTAACAAACGTAACAAAAATCGACAAACAATTGACACACACAAAAACTGATAGAGGTAACAGACGTATAAAACGTAACAAACGTAACAAAAATCGACAAACAATTGGTACACACAAAAACTGACAGAGGTAACAGACGTATAAAACGTAACAAAAATCGACAAACAATTGACACACACAAAAACTGACAGAGGTAACAGACGTATAAAACGTAACAAACGTAACAAAAATCGACAAACAATTGGCACACACAAAAACTGACAGAGGTAACAGACGTATAAAACGTAACAAAAATCGACAAACAATTGACACACACAAAAACTGACAGAGGTTACAGACGTATAAAACGTAACAAAAATCGACAAACAATTGACACACACAAAAACTGACAGAGGTAACAGACGTATAAAACGTAACAAACGTAACGAAAATCGACAAACAATTGGCACACACAAAAACTGACAGAGGTAACAGACGTATAAAACGTAACAAAAATCGACAAACAAATGATTTTATAAGAAAAATAGCATATCCCTAAAAAGATTAATTTATTGTTATTGAATATAGCTTAACATACCATTCAATAATCAAATATTATTATTAAAATAATTAATTTATAATTATTAAAGTGAACCTGATAAAAATAAACCAGCAATCAAATGCTATGATAGCATTTTAAGTTTTAATAGCTTCAGTTCTTTAATGCTAGCATTTCAATGTCAATATATGTTTATTATTATTTGTTTTTAATAGAAAATATGCAATTTTCTCAGTTTAAATTAATAGATATTTTCCTTTCTCAATACTTTTTCAATTTTTATTTTACACAATACAAGTATTTCCTTATTTATATAAATAGTTGGGATCAAAATTTTTTACTCTATCTGAATTTTATAAAAGTCAGAAAAAAAATATTTTTATAAAAATTCTGAATTAAAATTGCCAGAACTGAATGGAATACAGTCGATTCTGCTTAATTGGGATGTGTTGGGACTAATCCATTTTGGCCCAATTAAGCAGCTACCCCAATTAAACGAACTAATAATAAATTCTAAAATAAAATATGTAATAGTAGGTAAAAAATAATAATTAGGTACCCATTTTAATGCTTTATTAAAGCAAAATACAGAAAATGAGCCATTGATATTCACGCCTTGCCCACTAATTATAGAAAACCTTTGATCTAATGCTTCTTTGACTTCTGGATCCTTTCCATTGTGCTTTCTTTTAGATGTTCCTGGAATTTCTTTCTGTAATGTCCACTCCTCACGCAGTTGAATTAGGAATTTCTTTCTGTAATGCCCACTCCTTATGCAGTTGATTTTCTTTTAATTTCTTTCTGTAATGCCCACTCCTTACGCAGTTGATTTTCTTTTTAAGACGCATCTATGGTAGATTTTGGTTTATTTCAGCGAATCTACCATGGCCTAGAATTACTTTCTGTAATGCCCACTCCTCACACAGTTGATTTTCTTGTTGTAGGAAAACGTGCTATGGTAAATTTTAGTACAACAGTTATATCAGGAGTCTACTATGGCACGCTATGGTAGATTTTGGTTTATTCGATGTTCCTGGAATTTCTTTCTGTAATGCCCACTCCTATTTTCTTTTGGATGTTCCTGGAATTTCTTTCTGTAATGCCCACTCCTTACGCAGTTGATTAGGAATTTCTTTCTGTAATGCCCACTCCTTATGCAGTTGATTTTCTTTTAATTTCTTTCTGTAATGCCCACTCCTTACGCAGTTGATTTTCTTTTTGAGATGCACAATGGTAGATTTTGGTACACCAGTTATATCAGCAAATCTGCAAATGGCTTGTATTAAATCTGCAAATGGCTTGTATTAAATCAGCAAATGGCTTGTATTAAATGGCTGGCTTTTAATTTATCCAACAAAGCAATTTATGTGAAAGTGTAAAATCATTTCTTGGCAAATTGGCAAAGATTTAAAAATTTCAAATAAAATCAACACTGTAAATGAATATTGCTGGATACAGTATATAGTAATGATAGACTCTTAAGCAGATGCATACTTGCCAGATGCATGATGATAGGTAATATAATATTTGGCATCACGCTAGTGTTGCCAAATATTAGTGTACATAATGTTGATATATTTTCGAAAAATCCCTAAAATATGTCAAAAATTGCTAAAAATCCTTTTCTGCTACTGTCCCAATTAAGCATATAAATTACTTATTAGTTTATTAGTTTGGTTTCCATTCTTTGAGATTTGGCCCAATTAAGCAGAATCAATTATACCAATTTCAGATGAATGGGATAAATTTAAAATAATAATTAAAAAAGTTGAAAAAGTTTAAAAGAATTTTTTTGATAAATTAAGAAAGGTTTTTTTCATATGTAATTCAATAATAATAATAATTTCAAAATAATAGTATATATTAATTTTTGTATAAAAGAATTTAAATTCCCAATGTAATATAATATTCTAGTGAATTTAATTCTGATATTGTTTTTAATATAATAATTATATTTATTCATTAAAAATACTTGATTTATACTTTCAGTTTTTTTTTATATCCCAACTATAAATGTAGTGACATATTACATTCAGCATGAAGCACAGATGAAATAAAAAATCACAACCATCTCTTTGCATTGCATAACATTGCTGCCTGTCTTTATTGTTACTGCATTATTTCTCATTATATGTTGAGTCATTTACAGAGAATTATTGTTGCTATTACAAAGAAGTGATTGTGTATATATGATCTTGCCATCAAGCCACAAAAAACTTTGAAGAAGAAAAAGAAGAAAGTGTAGACACTGTCGTCTTTGCACTTCAAACACAAATTCAATATCAGAATTCCAATCTGCATAGTCAAATTTCCATTATTTTCTAAATCTATGAAACATTTGTTTCTGTTGCATCTTGCCATACTATATTGTATATGTTGTGCTGATTTGTCAAAGTTCAATTTTTCCATCTCCTCTTTGCACAACAATACAAACTAAAGTGAGCATGGGAAAAGCTAGTCCAAGACACATAGTATGTTTGCATCTATATGACATTGCTTTCTTACTTTTTGCTTCACTCACGTGCAGTGTGTCATAGCTTTAATAATGTTTGATGATAATATATCATAAGAATTTAATTATAATAAATGTATAGCTATTTATGGATTTGTATACATCAATTTTAATTGATCATTGGACAGTTTTAGTCATTATATTAGTTAATTAGTTCCCAATTTCTCTTATTTATTTTGGCAATGTATTACTCAACACACAAACTGAAACTCAAGTTTTTTTTTTTTTTATTATTATTACTAAACTGTTTTTGCCTGCTTGCCAAAGACACACTCACTTAGCCTTCTAATTTCAATTGTTTAAAAATAGTAGACATTCAAACATCAGAGATACTCTCTCAAAATTTTTCAGAACTAATTATTGAAATTTTATGAAATTTTGCAGAAGACCAAGATATCACTGAAGATGATCACAATGATATACCAGTTAACTCTTTTTCTTCAATTGCAAAAATTTCAACCATTCAAACCTCAAAGATTTCTCTCTAATAATTTTTGTTGCACTTGATTGACTTCTATAAAACTTAACAGAATAGCCAGACTATTAAACTCAAATCAGAAAGAAAATTAACTCTGTAGATTCATTCATTTAAAAATGGTAGATATTTAATATTCTAATTGAATAATTTACTATTTTCCCTATAAAAACTTTTTAAAAAGTTTTTAAAAGACTTTAAAGAAAAGATTATGCTATTTGAAGATGATTTTGATGATTTATCTGATAATTTACTATTTTCCCTATAAAAACTTTTTAAAAGACTTTAAAGAAAAGATTATGCTATTTGAAGATGATTTTGATGATTTATCATTATCTTTAGTCATTTCAAAGTAAAGGGCATGTTTATGTAAAATAAAAAAGAAAAATAACCAATTATTTTTTTTATCAAAGCTTCTTGTTAATTTGTTATTGGAAAATATAATCTGTGCATATAATATGATTTTAAATAACAGATAGGCTTTCTTTCTCAAAATCAAAAAGATAAAAAGAAACTATATTTGATAAATATAATTCATTAAAAATTATAAACCACTATTTTCATAAATCAAAAATAATAAGTATAGTAAAAAAAATGAAAACAAATTGCAGAAAGCACTTTTGGTTTTATAGTTTTTATTTCTTTTTACTTAGTGTTAAACATATACTTGTCTCAGTGTTACACTTATCATTCAAAATTAAAAAGTATTGAAATGTTATTTTCAGACAAACAAACATTTGAAAAAATTTTGAATTATTTGCTGAAAAGATACAAAATATGAAGCATTTTGAGTTAAAAGAAAGGAAACATCAAGATTCCAGAGAAATAAAATTGCATTATTTAAACTAAAACAAAAATCATTAATTCTGCTTTTGCAACTAATAAATACTAAAATGTAATCCTTTTATAGCAAATGTAATTATGGGAAGCAAAATATGTAATGAGTGGCCAAACTTTATGCCATTATGAGCCATATAAAAGAATCTTAAATACTTTAGAACTGCAATCAGTTTCTTTTTGGGTCAATGAGAGCTGCAATAGTTTTTCAGGTAATCTTAATAATGGCTTCAAAAATTGTTTATTATTTATTTCATATGCATTTATTTTGTATAGATGGCATATTACTTTTTACAATAAATGAACAAGTTACAAATATATTATTTTTTTAAATTATTTTAATTTGCTTCATATTAACCATTAACTGTCATGGTATGGAGCCACACTGAAGGTTCCAAAGAAAGGAAAATGGTTTGCGAGCAGTAATTTGGCCACCTATGGTTATGCAGGATGTATCTTATCACTCTTTTTTCTTGGAAATGCAATGAGATAGGAAGTGGGGAAAAAATTTGGATAAAGAAAGGAAAGTGGTTTGCGAGCAGTAATTTGGCCACCTATGGTTATGCAGGATATATCTTATCACTCTTTTTTCTTGGAAATGCAATGAGATAGGAAGTGGGGAAAAAATTTTGATGACCAAAGTATATCCAGAGAATCGAATGGCCACAATAAAAATTTTGTGAACCCAATAGAAATAGGGATACATGGGGTCGACTTTGAAATTTCCAATGAAAACATATGCCTATTTAGGCATAATTGAATAGAACTGTGAAGAACAAAGAACTTTTGTTTTAAAAAATTTTTAATATCATCTATGGATTATGAGGTATCACAAAAAATAGATGCCATCACATGTACTGCCGATTGGACTATTCAAGCAATAAGAAGAAGAGTCCAACAGAGGGTGTCTGTGTATATCCATGACACTCATAATAGGCTGAAACAAGTCGGGAAACCGTTATTCTTGAGTATGGTTCTGTGCCAAACTGTTATGGTGAAAGACTTGTTTCAGCCGGTTTAAGTATTACCCAAATTGGCCTTAAATCTGCATAATATTGCTCTTTGCTACTTCAATAGTGTTCTACAGTGTACACAGACACCTGTTGGATTATTCTTTTTATTGGTTGAATAGCTCAATCGACAGAAATATCTGCATAATATTGCTCTTTGCTACTTCAATAGTGTTCTACAGGACTGTACACAGACACCTGTTGGATTATTCTTTTTATTGGTTGAATAGCTCAATCGACAGAACATGTGGTGCATCTTTTTTGTGATATCTCTCAATCCGTAGATGATATTTAAAAAATTTCGAAACAAAAGTTGTTTTCACAGTTCTATCCAATTATGCCTAAATCAGCATACATTTTCATTGGAAATTTCAAAGTTGAACCCCTTGTACCCCTATTTCTAGTGGGCTCACAATGTTTTTATTGTGACCATTTGATTCTCTGGATATATTTTGAGTCATCAAAATTTTTCTCCCTACTTTCTGTCTCATTGTGTTTCCAAGAAAAAAGGATGGTATGGGTGGTAAAATACACCCTGTGTAATTTTTCAGTTTATATAAAGTCAATTCAGTTTTCAAAAAATTTAATACATTATATTTAAAAACAAGCATTAATAAAAATTACATAAAAATTGAAGTTTAAAACAAATTTAAATGTTAACAAGTTAGAATTTAACTAAATTATATCATATTGCTGTAATATAACAATTAAATAAACGTTTTCATTGGAAATTTTAAAGTTGAACCCCTTGTACCCCTATTTCTAGTGGGCCCACAATGTTTTTATTGTGACCATTTGATTATCTGGATATATTTTGAGTCATCAAAATTTTTCTCCCTACTTTCTGTCTCATTGTGTTTCCAAGAAAAAAGGATGGTATGGGTGGTAAAATACACCCTGTGTAATTTTTCAGTTTATATAAAGTCAATTCAGTTTTCAAAAAATTTAATACATTATATTTAAAAACAAGCATTAATAAAAATTACATAAAAATTGAAGTTTAAAACAAATTTAAATGTTAACAAGTTAGAATTTAACTAAATTATATCATATTGCTGTAATATAACAATTAAATAAAAGCTTAAGTAAGATAATAAAACAAACAGTATCTGTGCCATTATAAGGTACAGTAAGATCCTGCTTAATGCTGTTTCAATATAATGTAGTTTTATTTTAATTCTATATTTTTTATTGATTAACTTAATGGTGCAGTTTTTCAAACCATTATACTCACATAAATCTAGAATTGCAAGAATTTGTTGCTTTAATACTCCTATGCCTTCTCACAGTACATTTGATATCAATGTACTGTGATATATACGAAAGTTTGCTTTGTTCACAGTTCATATTTATGATCGGTCATCAAGAGTAAGTGTTTCTGAAGATGAAGAGCAAAACGAATTTGCAACGGATTTTCTCGAAACAAGTTTAATCACTATTACAGAAATTATGGACTGTGATATATACAAAAGTTTGCTTTGTTCACAGTTCATATTTATGATCGGTCATCAAGAGTAAGTGTTTTCGAAGATGAAGAGAAAACGAATTTGCAACGGATTTTCTCGAAACAAGTTTAATCACTATTACAGAAATTATGGATCTGTTATACAAAATGTTCCAAGTTTTGATAGAAGTTAAAAGGCAAGACAAAATGTCATGAATGCCTCAGTATCGGCAATTGCTTGCTGGAAGAAAGAAGAAAAGGCAAACAAGGTTAGATGACTTCTTAACAAAAAGTGTCATGGATGCGATGTCTCAGTATCGACAATTGCTTGCTGGAAGAAAGAAGAAAAGGCAAACAAGGTTAGATGACTTCTTAACAAAAAAACAAAAAGTGTCAAATGAGGAAGAGCCTTCCTCATCACAAACATAAATTATTTACTCAAATATTTTTCTGCTATATTTTTATGCTTATGCATTCTGTTGATATTAGATCATGACACACAGACTCATACACATATGAATTTCAGTGACTACTCACAGAATTTACTGATTACATCATAGTTATAAGTATGAGTAGGTGTAAATCAGGTACTATCTGTAAAAGATAGTACCTGATTTACACCTACTCATACTAAAATTAAATAAGTACACCTACTTAAAAATTTGAAGATTATATTTAAATAACATTTGAATTAAGTAAGAATTTGGCGATTATGTTTAAGACAAATTTTTTTTGAAAAATTGCATGTTAAACTATTAAAGACAGAAATTTAAAACATTTAAATAAGAAAACTCAAATTACTTATTTGGAATCATATGGCATTACAATAATAGTGAAATGCTTTTATGATACAGTATTGATCTTAAATATGCCATATATGTAAGTAATTGTTTGGAATATTCTTGTTGGTGACAGTAGAATTATTATTTTGTTTCTTTATAGTTTAGAATTCAGCTATTTTGACTTGAAGATTTTTACATCATATCTTATTTTCTTTATCTAATCACATGGTTTGCTGAAGAAAACTAAATAGCCAAAAAAAAATTAAACTATTTTCAGTGTATTTATTTAATAAATGATGTTATTCTTCTGAAGAGCTGTTATGAGTTTGCAATCATCATTTCCATATCTTCTCATATGAAAGTTGAAAAAATTTACTTTAAATGAAATAATGATTTAAAAAAAGCAAATATTTGGAATTTCATAAATTGTTAAATAATAGTGAATTACATATTTAAAACAATATACATACATATATATATATCAATCCCTAAATAAAACAATAGACAATTTCTTTAAAACTACAAAAAAACTACAAAAAAAGGATGTTTGATGAGAGATTAAAAAAAATTTTATCTTCCTATAATGCATGAAGCAATCAATATACAGATGGTTTTCAACTATGAATTAATTTGTTCTTTGAATGAGGTTGTAAAGTAAGAACTCATAAATTAAGAATCAATTTCCCATAGACATAATGTTAAAGTCAAGGTTCCATTCACAGCAAAATAATATGACCATAATATAATTAACTAAAAGTCAATAGTTTTTGATTAAACAATGATTTATGTATCTAAAGAAATGAAAATATACCCTTCAAAATCTAACAAATTATAAAAATAAATTACCGGTATTGTCATATGTCTAAAGAATTTTTATTCTTCCTTAGTTATTTACTGATAAGTAGATGAGCTTTAACTGCTTAGACACAATTTGATAGACAAATGGAAGTTATTTATGTAATATGCCAAAAAAAAAAAAATAGTGTGTGCACTACTACTACTACTACTACCTACTACTCAGTCACCAGTTTGGTTTTTTTAATTTCATACAAATGACAGTAATGTATGATATACTTATACAGTATATATGATTTGAAATGTCTTTTTATGAATGTTTAGCATTTATTTATTGCAACTAATGCTCATATTTTTAATTATTCTGATTATTCATATTTGAAATCTCAATAAACTCATAAACCAAGAATTACTTGGGTGTGTATATGTAGACTTATAACAGTGTTCATCAATGGTTTAATGGTAATACTTGCCAAGTCAGAGCCTACAATGCTTCTTCATTTAGCTGTTCATTACAATTCAAGAATGCTTCCTGAAGTGTTGCAATGATATCACTTATAATAAAGAAATCCACTTAAAAAAGTTTCTCAAAAAAATATTCCAGAAAAAAGCTGGAAATGATTTGTGTATATCATTCTGTATATCTTATCAAAACAGTAAAAGAAAATTAGATTTAAGAATTTCTGTAGCCAATTTAATATTACCAACAGTTGATTTTTGCTAATTCATATTCTACTAAGCAAGCAATTAACACCATCACTAATTAGGCTAATGTATTACTATAATATAAGTAATATTATGTATATGTCAGAGTACTAGTGTGTAGATTAGAATAAAACGTATTAAGGTGGAAGAATTAGATGTTGTTTTATAAAATTTAAAGATTATATAGTGAAATTTTAGAAATATACATCGAAATAATATTAAAGAATATAAATTAATAATATATAATTGGAATTGAGAATTAAAAAGGTTATTAAAGTTACATATATTTAAATAATTTAATTAGAATATAGTTAAAAAATGTATTTGCCTATAGAATAAAGACATAATGGTCGATTATGAAACAAAATAACAATGTAATGATAGCTGAACAAAGAAAACAGAATCACTAAATAGTATGTAAATTAAGACAGAAAAGAATTTTGAGAATTGTAAAAGTAAGATGAAATAATTGTAAAATATTTATGTAAAAGTTTTAAGTACTTTTAAATATTGTAATTTTAGTTAAATGTATTGATGAGGTTTGAAGAAATTTAGATCTTAAACTTTAAATCCATATACTCATTGGAAAATAAAAAAATTTAAACTGTTGTTTTAATTAAGAGTTGGTTGAGAAGTAGACCAGAAGAAAACTATAATACTTCTCAGTTTATGAGTTCTTACTTTAAATTAAAAATATATGGCATTTCAAATACATACATTGTTATTTGTAACAGAAAGTCTGCCATCTCCTACAAAATTGAGAAAATCAAAATGGCAGACTGACTGTGAGAAGCAAAACTACCATGCTCTTTGTCCAGCATGGTTTATTGGAACATTATGTAAATAGGACATCTATATAAAAGTTAATTTACTGATCAGTCGATGATGATAAAAATTTGTTTTAACATTTATATGACAATTTCTTTATTATAATTTCCTTGATTTTAAAGACTACATTTTCATTTCTTTAGGTAAATAAATCATTATTTAACCATAAGTTATTGATTTTGTTGATATAAGTTTTATTATGGTCAAATTTCATTGCTGAAAATAAAACCCATTTTAACATTATCTGTAGAAAATAAATATCTGCTTTATGAGTTCATGCTTTACAAGTTCACTTCAGAAATGAATTAACTTAAAGTTGGAAATTATCTATTCTTTAGCCTAATACTAATTGGGCTAAAATTTTATAGATTTATATTTATTTTATATAGAAGATTGGAAGTATAGCCTATAGAACTTTCTTTATAAATATTATGGATTAAAATTTCATGAAAACCAAATTCAAGCATTAATTTCAAATGCAATCAGCAAAAATTTTATTTTTGTTATAATTTCATCCATTTTCAATAACTTTTTTATTTTCAATGAATTTGACTGCACAGAAATGTTTTAGCTTTTTATCTAGAAGACCAGGGAATCATGAACTGCCTATATCCATTGGTAGTTCATGACTGACTCCGGAATGTTTCTGCTTCTTAATAAGCAGTCATTCCAGATATTAGTATCTAGATATTTATATCATTTTGTATATTAATAAATAATATTTCATTAAAAAAAATAGAATTTTCAGTATTTAATAAGTTTAAATCCAATTATATTTTATATGCAATATTGAATAATATAACTTAATTTTATATTTTTTTAAATTTATAGTTTATTAATTTATATATAATAATCCTGTTTCAGTTATATAAACAAGGACGTCTTTGTCAACTAGGATTTGAATTTTGTAATTTAGAAGTATTTACTAGGTTAATGAAGGTGAAGGATAAACGGTAAAAATAAAAAATCTTTATTCAAATTTTTTACTAGAATTTTATGTTAGATTAAATGATTACTATTGATTTAAATATATTGAAAATTTATTTTGTATTTTGAATTTTTAAATTGAAAAAATTTTAAAAATATGATAACAGTTTTTCTGATAATTGAATTGAGAATAAAATAGGATAAATAAATGCTAAAAACTAAGAAACAAAAAGAGTTTTAAAAAATATTACAAAATTCACAATAGGCATAATTAGTGGCAGCTTGTGATTTGAAATTGTGGGGATGCTGCAACTTTCGAAATATCATATACATACACACTATATGTACAGTGTATATGATAAAATATCAAAATTATGGTAAAAATTTAAAAAAAAAACTAAAAATGGAAAAATATTGTTTGTTGTCAAAAAAATTATACATTTTGATATAATTCAAAATTATTTAAAAATAAAATATATTCTTATTTTGCTTCATGAAAAAATATTGGGCAGGATTTGAGATTACCTACTGCCAGTTTCTATGCCTATCAGTAGTGCAACATACAGAGGTCAAATCATCGTGCCATATAGCCATCCAATCGGTTATCACATAATTGTACCTGGATGGTGTATATAAGTGCAGTGCTGCGAAAACTCGTGACAAGTAATCTCAAATCTTGCCAAATATTGTTTATTATTGATAAAATTATATACAGTAGAACCTCTATATTCGGATGCACCTATATTTGTAAAATCCAGTATTTGGAAAAAATTTTCGAAGGAAAATTGTATCGATATTCACATTTATAGCTATATTGGAACAATATCAGTAGTCTAAAGGTGCCAGCTTGGGCACTTTTTTCGATTTGCGATCTTTGGACCACTTTCTAAATAGTAGTTTTTGCAAATGTATAGATAAATTTTCTGACAACACTCGTTTGTTGGCAGTTGAGAATCTGTCATTGCGTTTTGTGACTCTCGTGGTTTAATCGTTATTTTTTGTGTAGCTTTGCATTATTTTTATTAAAATACTGTATACTGTATTATCAGAAATAGATGATCATGGAAAGTGAAGAAAAAAAATCTAAAAGAAAGGATATGAGAACTACCATTGAATTAAAACAGGAACTTATTTAAAAAACTTATTTACCAAAATGGACATAGTCTTTCTGACCTAGCCAAGGAATATAGCATGTCGACATCAACTATATTTTCCATTATAAAAAATAAAAATGCAATAGAAAGTGGTAATGTGTATTAAATTTTTCATTTTTATTTGTATATATTATTACTATTAATATTATTATATTACTGTATATTATTATATTTCTTGCTTGTACCTGTTATTTTATAAGTTTAATTAAACAGTATTCTGACTTAAAAAAATGGTTTGTGAAAAGTAACTTTTTGGGTCCAGAACGAATTAATCCAGTTTACATTATTTCCTATGGAAAAAAATGATCCAATATTCAGAAAATCAATATTCAGAAGACACTCAGGAACCAATTAATTCTGAATATAGAAGTTTTACTGTAGTTTGGTATAATTCATAATGTTACATCTTTAATTGTAATGTCCAAATGTTTAAAGAGATGGAGTAAAAATGATAAGTACTGCAAACTTGTTACTACTAGCACAACCTTCATTTTAAACAATAGTGGAACTGCGCAATGGACAGTGCCACTTTACACTAATAGCTTGAGTAGGAATATAGCCTATAGTAAACACAGTGCTGCTAGCATCCTTTGCTCTCCTAAGTGCTACAAGATAAATTTGTATTATTTTTATAGGATTGTTGATAAAATTAAATATTACAAGCAAATATAAATAAATTAATATATTTATTTATTTATAACTCATATGGATATGAATCACATTGACAAATCACAGAATTTATTGATTATATCATTTTCATAAGTACAATGATATAAATTCTGTAATTCAGAAGACAAATCAAAAAGAAACTATAAATTAAAATCATTTAATTTGATAAATATAATTCATTCAAAATAAGAAAGCAGTGATGTATTGAAGAAATATTATTTTCGTATAAACAGAAATATTTAAAAAACTGAATTAATTACTGAAAAGATATAAAATATGAATCATCTTAAGTTAAAAAGAGAGAGAAAGAGGCATCAAGATTCCAGACAGATAAAATTGCATTACTTAAACTAAAATTCAGTTTTGTAAGTTAAGGACTATCCAGATAAACTTATTTAAAACAAAGAGCTCTTAAATCAGGGGTCTAAATTACCATTAGAAAAATTATAATGCAATTCTGAAAAACTATCAACTATTTTCAGTGAGAGATGCTGAAATACATCTAATTATATAAACAATGACAAAATTATTTCAGTATTTAGTGTTAACTGTTATGAAAACACCAAAAAATGCATTTTTCTTTGAGAAAGACCCTAATAAATAGGCTAGCTGCCAGCATAGAAATGTTATATAAACTTTTGTTTGTGTGAACCAACAGTAAAACTTTTGCTTATGATCTGGAATATCCAAGTTCAGTTCCAGATCCAGTATCATAATATACCGTCAATTCTTGTTATTTGCGGATTCCATATTCGTGTATTTGACTGTTCATGAAAATTTATTTGTAACCACAAAATTTTTATTTGCAGAGCTTTCATGCTTATTTGTGGATTCCCACTGAGCGGCAAAAATACTGTTACCAATGTACATGCTTTCTCTTTCTCTGTGGAGAGAGAGGGAAAAAAGAAGTTGTATGTTACCAAATGTAGTCTCTGAATCGGTATGCCAGAAAATTTCTCATTACTTATCCTTGCTCACTCCACAGACTGCAAATAGGCCAAAAAGCCTGTTCATATTGTCTGCAGATCTCATAGAAGAATGTGACCTATGCTTGAATGCAGCCTCAAATTTAGGTGCCTAACTTCCTGCACATTTATTCCTTATGTCGAGATTATAAAAAATCTGAAGCAAAAAGTAATGCAGACAATGCTAACACAGTTTTCAACACAATTCAGGAAGACAGTGTGTCAGGTGTCACATCAAACAATTACCCATCAAAACTATGATTTTTATTTACTACGTAGTTAGTGTTTTAAAAAATTAAATAAAGATTACAGTAATTATAATACTGTATATAGTACTGCAACACACATTGAATAAGGTGTCTTTAAACAGAAAAATACAGATAAAGCAAGGATGAAAGTGTTAAAAGAAATGTGTGCAGGAACCTAACTCTATTTCCCATAGACACAATGGTTCAGTATTTGTAAAGAATTTACAGAATGTAACTACTACAAATAATGAGAATCGACTGTAGTAAAAAATAGTTGTTTGAATTCTCCATGAGTACAATGTTCTCATGGGGAAGTTCAAACATTTACTTTTATTACTTCATGGGGAAGTTCTGGGGTCTTCTCCATGACTACATTATACTCATGGGAAAGGCCCCAGAATATGTATTTAATCATTCCAAATTATGAACTACTAAAATTCAGAAAAATAACTTTCCTTTTAACAATAGATTGAAAAGTCTGAGATACTTAAATTTTTAATGTTATGATTTCATTTCAAGAGCTTCTAACATGAAAATTAATAATCAATATAACAATTTTTCCTTTAGTAAATATGAGAAAAATTCCCACAACAAATTTATTGCCATCAGTAATAGCAGTTTGTATTTTTACCGCCTTGCTGGCAGGATTAGGAAAATGCTCTACACATGCGAAAAGGACTAAGCAAGTTTTCATTGTTACTGCTCTCTTGACTGAGCAAGTTTTTAAAAGCTAAGCAGGACTCATGTCCTGTACATATCAATTGGCATGGTTTTGGGTACAAACCTGCCTTTAATAAGATAGATGACTTCAATAGGAGTATGTATTGCATCAAAAAAAAAAAAAAATGATCAAAATGGACTGAACATGTTTTGGGATCACACTCTTCAATTTTTATTTTCATACTTAAAGCAAATTTCATTTATTTGAAATCATTTTTTCTGTGATAAATATAAAATATATGAAAAATTTAATATGGTATATTTCATTATCCCATAATGAAATAGCAGTAAAATTTTATTTAGTGTGCACATTTTTCAAAAGATGCTTGAATTTTGATCATTTGTATTTTTAAATATTGATTTTATAAGGTTTTACTAAAGTTAACCTCATAAAATCAGCATTTTAATAAAGATTTTATCATGCAGTATAATCAATACAGTATAAAATTTGAGAAAAAAGAAAAAAGTGTGTAAATGAAAGAAAACCTGATGATTATTTTCTAGCAAAAACTTTATAGTCATCATATTATAAAAATGTTTATTATATACATTAATTTTTCAATAGCCTTAGATTATATTTTTTTGAAGTGTAGCTGATACTTTTAACTTATTCTTATTTATTTACTTTAAAACTTAACCTTTAAATGAAAATAAACTAGCACTAATAGCAGCTGAGAGAAATAATTTTATTAATTTAAAACGCAAACGTTTTCGGCTATGTAGCCATCTTCAGGCATTCCATTCTAAAATTCGAATCAAAATTCTTAGAAGGGATAGATCAACTGCATTGCTATGGCAACTCTATTACATCATAACTGGTAAATTATATTTAATTTTTTTAAACAAAAAAATTATTTATAAAAATTGAAAAAATTTAATGAGTTAACATTAAATTTTTTCAATTTTTATAAATAATTTTTCGTTTAAATAAATATTTATTTTTAATTTTTATATTCTCTTGGTGTATATATATATAGAGACATACTTTTCTTTATAGCACTTCACTTTACAGCAGGGATGGGCAAACCGCACCCTGTGGGCCGTATTTTAATTTAATATTTTTTTTCATATAAGTAATTTAATAATGATTCTTTTAGTCATCTTCTTCATCATTGTTTTCAAGCATTAATGGATCATGGTGCTCATACATCTGAACATTTAGCAGATGCTTATCATCAGCATTGTCTTACTATCAAGCATTCTTCAGTACAAGTGAAGGATAAAACAATTCAAATTGGTCTTTCTCTAGGTATGTTTCAGTGTTTCTCTAAGTATTCTCGTATTCTCTTGGTGTGTGTATATATATATATATATATAGACATACTTTCTTTATAGCACTTCACTTTACAGCAGGGATGGGCAAACCGCACCCTGTGGGCCGTATGTGGCCCTCAGAACTACTTAATATGGCCCTCCAACTAATAGCTATAATTCCAAAAGTTTTATGGATAAATAAAATAAATTCGAAAAAATATCAAATCTGTTCCATATCTCAACAATATAGTCTATGTAATTTCTAGAAAAGTAAAAAATAATAATATGGTAAACTGTAGATGTCAGTGTCATATTTCTTACAAAAATAGATTTGATTAACTGTTAATCCCGTGTGGGTAAGGGGGTTAGAATATACTCACCATCTGACCCCGCGTGAAGTAAAAGGCTCCTAAAGGGGTCACCTTGTGTTGGTGGTTCCAAGATTTGTCACTGGAGGCTCGCTTGTGGGCTCCTATATGAAATCGGGACTGCCTTGGCAGTGCCCACATCCGTCACTGGGAGCCTGCAGTGGAACCCCCCATACGGACTCAAACTGCCCAGTGGCCTCACCTACCTCATTTTCTACTTTTTCGTATCCACTTCACATTCGCGTGATTTTCTTATTCGGGAGACAAGTTAACACATAACCTCCATAGAGATTGGTACCAAAAAAACCATTAACCAGAATAAACGTCATTGCATAAGAAATCAGTTGTAAAATACATTCAAAATCAAATAAAATTGTTTTGTCACCAATCAACTCAATATCTTTCGTAATTTAATAGTGTTTGTATTTAATATTTTTGCAGTTTCTAAACAGGTATGTTTTAATTGTTGTTTCAATAACAGTGTTTGTATTTAATATTTTTGCAGTTTCTAAACAGGTATGTTTTAATTGTTGTTTCAAATTTAAAATGATTGAATTATAATTTTAATATATAATTTAAAAGAATTTTCAACCCTTCCCAGCTTTTCTGAAAATGGCGTTTCACTTTTTTCGGATTACTGACATTATTCAAACCCATGATTCATATAACAGCCAATGAAAGCTAATCTACTAAGAAAATTTGATTAATTTTAACATGTCACCCTTTTATAATATTTTAGTCAACAAATGCACCACTTAGGATCTTTCTATTTTGGATACATAATATTCTAAAAAAATTTTATCAACTGGAATGAGGGGTAACACATACGGCCTTAATATACGAGATTATTTTGCAAATCACTTTATAGCACCACAAGGTTTCATATCGTGGCAATATGATAAAATTTAAGTTGTAACATTTTACTGATATTTGAAAATTAATAAAAGGACAAAAAAATATATACAAACCTTTGTTTTGTTTTTCCTCTCCAAATAATTCGTTCCAATTATGTATAACATTCGAACACACTTCACCCCATAATTTTTCTTTCTTAGTACAGTCACTATATTCTTTCAATTTCTTATTGTAAAGGGCAGGCCTCTTTTCTACTTCTAATAATATTCTTTCTGTGACCAAGACACAGTTTATTAGATCATCTGTAGCTGTAGATTCAAGGTCAGACATTTCGTTACAAAAATATTCTTCGCAATACGCTTTTAAATAAAAAAAAATCTTCAAAACATTCGCGATTTCAACTCAAGGTATGTACGAACCAGCTTTCAACTGCTACTGAATAGTTGCAAGTGCATGCATGTTCTATCAAGACAATATGACTCATTTGATATTGGCGACAATCGCGTCGCACCAAAAATAGGTCAGGTTGCATCTTTTTAGTTGCATATGCACGTGTTTGTGTTGGAAAGCATGTGTTTCATTTCTGCGACTGAATAATCGTGCAATAGGAAATCACAAGTGCACGCTTAGCCTAAGATCTAGAATTGAATCTGCATCCTCCAAAATAATAAGTAAATACTTTACCATACAGCCATCCAACTGAGTTATTTAGGTTTAGAGCTATTATATATTTATAACATATATACACTATAGTGTAATGAATTATAGTATAAATATACACTTTTATATTTACACTATAATTCATTATGTTTTTTATATGCATTAGCAAATAAAAAGTGTGATTTGCTTTACAGCAAAATTTTTTTATAGTGATAATCTGGAACCTAACTGCCAGATTAGCAAGGTATTCCTGTATATATTAATTAGTCTAAAATTCAATTTCATTGAAAAAATTAAGCCAATAAAAATATTAAAATTATGTGCCAAATAACATTCATATCTTATAGGAAAAAATTTTCAAATTAAAATTTTTCTTGTTAGAAAATCCATATTTTTTTTAATATTAGATTAATGATGATTTTAAAGACTGTATGAAACAATTATCGATATGCTGATCTTATTGAGTTTTTTTTTTTTCTATCTATTTTTGGGATAATATATTAAATTTTTTTACAATATAGTTTATTTTATAAATTTAATCAATATAATGTAAAATGTATTAAAAGAAAGATTTTTACATATTTGAAAAGAATATTTTTTTCAATCTTACTTTTTAAAATAAAATTTTTTGTTTTAAAAAATAAGATTGCAGAAAGTTTATTACTATAAAATGACATAAATTCTATGTAATGGATACTTACTGATTATAAATTTTGTTTTGGTAACTAATTATTTTAAAAGTTTATTAAATAGAATTAAATAGAATAAACTTATCAAAAGTGATAATTATTTAAATTCTAATAGAATTCTGTTAAATCTTTTAGTCAATTTAAGTTTTGTATATTCACTAACTTATGCCCTTTGATTTAAGTTTTAAGACAAAATAAAGTTTTTATTTTTATAAACATCATAACACATGATAGTAAAGACATTATAAGTTTCATTTCATGCATATGCATACAATATTATGAATATATTTGCATTTGAAGAAGAAATAATTTTACTATATCATGTTCATCTCAGTATGAATTTTTTACAAATATATCTTGAAACAAGTTATTTTATCTTTATTATCATGAATCATTGTCATATCTTTTTAATTTAAAACAAGCTTATTTTCATAATATAGGGCAAAATAATAATAATATCAACATTTAATCAGTAACTATTAATACATTTAACATAAAATCTTATTGAGAATTATTTTTATGTAGGTAGTATTTTGAGTGATGCAGGTTGGTTTCTTGATGCTGAAAAAATAATGAAAGCTTCCCTACAAGTCTGTAGGCAACTAAAAGATCCTCCTCATATACACATTATGTTAGAATGTTATACAAGGTAAATATTTCATATGTTTTTAAACTTTACTTTTATGTACTTTTATGTTACTGTTATGTAGATATTAATTTGAAAATATAAGTTCTGCTTATAAAATAAAACAATATAAACAGTAATCTGCTGAAACCAATTTGCCTGACCACTTATTAAATTTTCAAGAATTTTATGAAATTATTGTTAAACATGGCAGTGATTATTTACATCTGAATATTTTCATATTCTTTCCATGTGGCACATGATGGGCACTGTGTACCTGCTTGTATTCCAAAGATTCATGCCTACTCAATGGTTAAATTACAAACTGATATAATACACAAATAAAAACACAATAAATGATGTACTAAATAAATGAGTTTTTAATGGTGTAAAACAGCGTTTCTCAAACTTTTTTCATTCACGACCCCGTTTTTAATTACGAGATTTTTCGCGACCCCAAATATTAAATATAAAATAAAACATACAAGTACATAAATCATTTACACACTTATTAAGATGAACACAATCAGCCAACTACACTGAAAATTCATATGTTGTCATACGTTAAATGTTGGGCGTTTGTGAAATTACATAATAAACTGAAATTCAAGTGTTTGAATTTAATTTTTGCGACCCCCAGCATTTCGCTTCGCGACCCCAAAGGGGGTCGCGACCCACAGTTTGAGAAATGCTGGTGTAAAATATTAATAAGATAACTTGAGTACTTTTGATCTCAAATCAGTGGTCATCATTAGGTTTTGTGATGAACCAAAATTAAATGTGATTGATAGCAAAAAGAGGAAGAGTATATATGAACAGGTGGGTGCATTAAAACAAATGGACAGAGGAAAATTGAGAGAAAGAAATATTTAATAAAAACAAACAACCAAGAAACTAAGGAAAAGTAAAATTGTAAATTATAGAGAAGACAAGCCAAATGGGAAGAAGGAAAATGAAGAGATCTACCACAGGAAAACAAAGGATGGGTTATGCAGCTGAAGAAAGACAGGAACAAAAAATACAAGAGTTAATACAATAAGGAAAGATAAAATAAGAAAATAATAAACAATGGGATGAAAGAGGAAAAAAAATGAAATTGTAATTGAAGAAACTGTTGTTTTTTACACTATATAAAAATTTATCATAGCAGATCATATTTACAATATCATTAACCTTTAATGCTCCTCAAATTAAAAAAAAAATGCCCCATACCCTCCAAGGAAATATGAACTTTGCATAATAAGAAGAAATCTTGATACAATAAATCTCCATGAAATTGCCAATTTACCAGAATACTACACTGTTATTACATATCGAAAAACATTACATAAAAAAGGAGAAAAATATAAATCCAAGAAATCAGAAATTTCAATTTAGATCTTGGAAATAATTATCAAATAGTAGTACGTTATATATTTTTCAAAAATTGCTGGTTATATAGATTATTATATTTTTGCTTATTATTTAATTAGCTTTCATTATTGTGATCTAACAAATATATAAAATTTATCATACGAATAATCATAAAATATAAGAAAAGTAAAATATAAAAAAAAATTATTTTGTCAGTTTCATAATAGATATATATACAGTATACATTATATAACGAACACATGTAAGAAAATATTTAAATAATATAAAATAAATTTATTCTTACAAATAAAAGATTGAGATTTTAATTTAACAAAAGAACAGAATATAAAAAGACTAATTTTTTTTTTTAAATTTTGAAAATATTAACAAATAATTTTGTATAAAACAATTTAAAAGCTTCTTGGAAGATGTGATTTTTACTTATAGAACTCTTTAATAATTTTAAAATTAATTCGAAAGAAATTTTGCTCTTTAATTCTCTTAGCAATTTATATATCATTTCTACAAAAATATACATAAATCATCTTAACTTTTATTTATGACAATTTTAAAGAATACAAGAAAACAAAGTTTTATTACAAATTAAGTGAAATTATATAATATTTTATTTTATAAAAAAATGTGCTATAATTTAATTATCGTATTTTTCTCCGAAAATGATGACTACTACTCTGTTAATATTAAAAGAGTAAGATTTATTAAGAATAATTGAAACGAAGTTTTATTTAACGATTAGAGTAATTCGTCTTGAGGGATAAAAGTGGAGATAAAAATTTAATAATCCGGGCCATTGATTAGGATATACAGGTTAATAAAAGAATAAAAAATATATAAACATTATTTATAATAGAATATCATTAAGTATTGATAAGAAGACATACAACTGTTCATTGTTTTACTACCTAAAAGTATATTAAATATTAAAATAATGTAAACAAATTGAAAATATCTTCTTAGAAAATTATTATCTCTTTAAAATTTTAAGCGCTTTTTAAGAAATTCATTAGATATATTCAAAATTTATTTCAATTTGAAGAAATCAAATAAAATTTATCATTTAATAGATGGCTCTTTATAAAATTTTAAGCGTTTTTTAAGAAATTCATTACATATATTCAAAATTTATTTCAATTTGAAGAAATCAAATAAAATTTATCATTTAATAGATGAAATTTGCATATTTTATATTATTATTCTGTGTATCAAGTAAATCTCATTAGGGAAAAAATTTAAATGTGTATAATTTATGAATTTATTGTGATACTTGTTGTTAAATAAGTAAAATCATGGATGATCATTAATATTATTATTTATTTACAAATTAGTTAGCAATCTTATCGTAATTATAACGTTTAAGGCTTTCGTATTTCGTTTAATTATATCTTTTATTATTAAACTTTATTAATAATTCCATTCGATATTTGGAAGTAGAGGATTTCCAGGAAGTTTTAGCTTATTTTTGAATTTTTAAATAATTCATCTCTTCAGATATTTTAATTTTATTTATGATTACAGTATTTTAATAAGAGCAAAAAAAAAGACAATCATAAATCTATATTTTTAAAGAATATAACTTGTAGTTTTTTATGTTGAAAATACATAATTAGTATTTTTATAAATATGTAAAAGTTTAACATTTTTAGCAAATGAAGATAAACTTTAGTGCGAAAAATAATCGTGAACCGATCATATTATTTTAATAAAAGACGAATAAAGTGATGATATTTTTTGCACTATCTTTAGTAGAAGTGCTCATTAATCATATAATTTCTTAACTGTCATTATCAATGATATCTGAAACAATATTAAGGTATTTATGACATTTTAAATTTAATTGTAATCTATCAGCCTTACAATTAGCGGATCAAGTGATGTTCAGTTTTTCTTAATAAAATGTGAATTTTTGATATTTTAGGCCATAATATTGTTGATAATTTGATTAGTTTGTATTTAGCGATGTTGATTGGAATTATCAAAAAAATCGTAAAATTAATATATTAATATAGATATGTTTTAATGTGATAAACGTAATTTTAAAAATATGAAAAATATCTCTTATGTAGATTATAATCTTTGTGTTGTTTCTCTAGAGAATTCTTGCAAAATATTAAAGAATATAAATTTTATTCATCATCAGTTCTCTTACTGAAACTATATTTATCGAATTTTTTTACTAAATTTCAGCTTTAAATTGTATTTGAAAAATTTCTGAAGGATTATGCTACAGTTTATCGAGAAGAATTTTAAAATGTTTTACTGATAAATTATTTATTTGAATCTGTTTATTGATTACTTCTTCGTTTTCAGTACGAATCTCGTTTTTCTCTGAAGATTAAACTGTGTTACTATATATAATTTTAGAAATTAATGTATCGTATTGGTTAATACCTTAATTAAAACAAATTATTTAATTAAAAATTTTTACTTAAAAACGATGCAAAAATATTTGACCATTTTTTCATGATTTAGATATCAAGTTCCTCCATTTTTTTTCTTAATTATTTTTATACTCTTCGGGTGATATTTTCTTAACAGATAACTTTACTTAAAGATATAAATAAATATTTTAAAGATTTACATAAATTCATTTTTTTAGTAATTTAAATATTGATTTATAAGCATTGATTTTTGTTTTTTATTAGAACTAAAGAATAAAGATGATCATTCTTCTACACATGTGTCATATGTTAACGTTCTAAAAACAGGATTAGAAGATAAAGGTGTTTATGTTAAAGGTAACAGACGTTTGAAACGTAACAAAACTTGACGAATAACTGACACACGTAAAAATTGATAGAAATAACAGACGTGCGAAACGTATCAAAAATCGAAGAATAATTGACAGACACAAAAATTGACAGGGGTAACACACGAATGAAACGTAACAAATTATTAAAAAATAATAATAATCGACAAGAATAGAAAACACGTGTAATCGACACGAAAATTCGATGTAAGAAAATAACACCAGCAATTAGCATGAAAAGACGAGTAATGTAATCGACAATAATCGAAATCGAAGACACGAATAATCGATCATAATTTGACAAAACACGCGATAAACAATGAATTAAAAGAAAATCAGTCGCCGTTTGGAAAACAATAAATTTGTTTCTTCTTTTCTTTGCTTCTAAAACAGTTTATAAGCTTAAATTCGAAATGAAATTAATAATAATCTAATTTCATATTATATATGTCAAACACGTTATATAGTAGTAATTCTATTACTATAACAAAGACTACAATAAGATAATGGGCTTACCATCCACCTGTGTCAATGCGTCAAAGGTTACTAATGATAATTCTATATCAGTAACGGCTTATTGTATCATCTGTAGTTTACCAGAATCATTTAATTAAAATTCCCTATTTCATTTTATCATTTTTGCAAACTTATTATGAATTTATTTACTAATTCATTTTTTAGTAACTCGATTTCGTAACTAAATTATTTTCATAGACGGCTATTTTATCGATAAAAAATTTTTTTTTGTGTATATAAAACTATATAAGTGTATAGTGTGTTGAATTTTTATGCTAGTGATGGTGGGAATTAAGAATATTTTAATAAAATAACGCAGATTACCCTTTATTATTTATGACATTTAGTTTTATTACTGTAATAGATCTTCGGCCATCGACTCGTTCTTGGTTCTACCAGAAAGATTGCAATGTTTTTGGTGTCTTTCTTATACGTTGACCTCAAACATCAAACAGGTAGAAAGATTGGGAAAATCAGAAATCAGGTCAGTGTAGTATGAGGACTTATTATTTCTTTCTTCTTTTTTTTTAGTAGAGGCTTTCTTTATATCTATGGGGATTCAATAACAGAATTTCATGTCTATGTCAGTGTGTCGAACACCAGATAGATTGGGTCAAACAGTTATGTAGGTCTTAAGAAAAACATCGGTATAAAAAGAAAAAAAAAATCTTTTGCGGACAAGCAACAGACTGTGTCTTCAATATCGATCATGTTTTCATTCGTACGTTTGGCCGATTCGAACAGAAAAATGGCAGATAAAAAAAAAAAAATTTAAGTTTTCAACGTTTACAAAGACCGAAAGGAAAGTTAAGAGAAGACAGGTGAACGAGACAAATGCGAAATCGATAGCTCGATGCATATCCTCTCCTAAGAATGAAACATGACGATTAATTGTATTTCCTACTGCTGGATATACTGTTAAACTTTAGCCACATCTTTGCTTCTAGTTTTAACGATCGACCGGATGAAATTACTTTTTATGAATTTATCAAAAATTCGAGATGTGTTCCTACAGTGATTTTTAACCATCGTGTCTCCTATATCAAGATTTTTTTACTGGATAAATTTGAAGAGCTGTACGCATTCTACTAATTTTTACATAATTTAATACTTCAAATATCCCCAAAAATCATCAAGATGAGACAGTTGAAACATGTGTTAATAGAATACACGTATTACACATAGAGTAGGGAGAGAAAAGACGATTGGATGGTGTTTTATGCTTCCATTACAGGCAATAAATGTCGACAGGAAGAAAAAAACGATCTCTGGAGACTGTTTTAAAAAGAAAATCTTAATCGGTAGTAAATAAATAAGTTGCATCAAGAGTTTACATTAAATCGAGACAGTTTGGGATATGATCAATGGTGACTAAATCGGTTGCCTGGCAGTCGCTTTGAAGTGATTTCAATAGGATACGTGGAGTAAGTAATTCGATCTTTATCAAACGAGATCTAGAACATAAAACACGATTACGTCCGACTGTATTTGGAAAAGGCGGACGAGACCCAATTGCAAAAAATATTTAAATTATGTAAACTGCCGTGTTAAAATAACACCGAAAGCGCGTGTCGAATGTTAAAAACAATTATCGTAAAAAGCGATTATGGTTATTAGACACACGAGTTTTACGTCACAATCAAAAATGTCAACCGGTGTTAAACACACGAGTAGTTTGGCAAAACAGTCCCCGAAAGCACACATTCCGACAGAAATAGAATGCTCGTCGGCTGTTTTTGGATTGGTTCCAGTTCTGGGGTTGCTTACATGCCATCACTTTTCACTTTGCGGATATGTTCTCTTGTTGTCATGCGAAACATATAAGTCATGAGGTTGTTAGAGACAATGAGTATGTTTGACTTCTCACAATTCGCAAATGCCTGGCATAATTTTCTAGCAACACTATATTACAGTATATAACTTTGGCATTTAGAATAAAATCTTCTCCACGATAATTGCCAGTTCTTTCTACCAGACTCGAGTAAAATTTAAAAAGGAAAAAAATAAAAAAATAAATTATTACTCTATTAATAAATCGTTTATATTACTGAACTCGTACGACTTTCGTGCAGACTGACGAAAGTTTAATCACGCAGTTCACCAGTTTGCATTTATGCAAATCGAGAATTTTTCAGTAAAAAAACCATTAAATCTGGTAAAGTACTGTATTGTTACTTAAAAAATCAAGAAAGGAAGACGTGGTTAAAACAAACTTTCAATAAAGTAAAAATAAAAAAAAAGCGATTGAATCAGCGTGAAGATTCAAAAAATAAACGTTTGGAGATAACAAAATTTTTTCATTCTTAATACTTTTTTTATTTGCCAGTTGCGGGGAGAGTAAGAATTACAGAGATTACTGGAAATTCTTCTTAGCGTCACACCATATAGAGTAATTACTTCTTGCTAGCGTCAATAAATGCAGTGGCTGCACCGATCGATGTTACCTTAATGTATGTGCAACGAATGACTAAATTTTAATAAAGCCACTACCGGTTATGAAGGCGGAACTGAAGGAAAGTAGCAACTTCACTTTCGACGCCCCTAATCCCGAGGTATTTGAGGTGGTTTTATGACTGAACAGCCGACTGATCTGTTTATAGTGTGTTGGTAGTAAATCTAATGGCTGCAGACAAGCGGGTCAAACGAATTTGTCTCTCGCAAATAACTTTATGCTATCAGATTTATTGGCTAGTTTTTTTTTTTCTTTCTTTTTTGCTTCTGAGAAACATCTTTTGACGCTTTTTTACTCGTTTGAATTCGCTACACGAGTCGAAAATGAAATACCACTGATGTAAAAAGCTGGAAAGGTATAGCATGATGGTGCAGATCTCTTATTTCTCGTTATCTCTTTAATGAAAAAACGATACGAGAAATGCATTCTTAAGGCATTAAAGGGTTAAGGATACCTTTCTCGTAAAGGCTTTTTGTAATTTTTTATTAATTTATTTCTGAAGTAGAAAAGATAACGACACGAAGATAGATAAATTACAGATTATTATACATAAATTTCTCCAAAATAACCTTATAAGGCAACTAACTGATACTTTTTTAATCTTAAATTAAATTTTTTTTTTTAATTTGATAATTAATTTAATATTTTAAACATTTAAAAATTTTTAAATTCTAACAATTTTATCTCAGTTATTTTTTTTTGTTATCGCTAAATTTTAAGTGATACTAAAAAGATGATTTCGACTTGTAAAATCCGATATTTTCGTCAATTTTTGAATGTATTTTTGTTAACCCTTTACCATAAAACTCTTGCATAAATTATATATTTGAAAAAGTAAAGAAAAAGGGGTGTTTATCTAGCATCTTATCCATCAGTAAAGAAGAAAAGAAGGAAAACATGTATATTCTAATTGAAAAAGAACTGCTCACTTTCGAAGCTATTGTCAATATTCCATGAATAATTCCTACATCTCTTTATTCCAAACAAGTTGTTTTAAGATTTTTTTTCTTTTTCTACCATTTAAGAAATTATAAAAATACATTAACCGTTTCACGATAGGGAAAAAAGGAAAAGTGGAGCTGGAGCGTGTTTGTTATTCACCAATTGCGCTTCTGACAATGCTTACTCTCTACTTATGATCCTTATTACCATATTCATGCGGATTACACTCGATGTAAGTTATTTTCCCCCCCAGTAAAGATTTGTTAAAACACCCGATAACTTGGATATTAACACAATAACACATCATAAATACATCATCTTCGCATTGCAGCCATGTTTTAAAACTTTAAAAAAAAATCAAATTCTTTAAAAAATAGCCAACATGTTAATCATATTTCTATAAAAATCGTTTTTCGTAATATTTATAAACTTTATAAATTAATAATTTATTCCAAATATCGTTTTATAAAGTTAGAAAATGCGATAAACCAATTCGAAGTTCGACTTCTCTGCCAGACGCGGAGGTTTTGCAGCCAATTTCGCTTTACTTTATGGTCGAGTGTTTTTATTTAAAGAAATAATGATTTTTAAATCGTTATTTTAATTGACTTAACAAGCGTTTATTCGATGATGATGATAATCCGTATTATTCGATTATCGTCGATGATTATAACCTATTATTTAAGTTAATACAGCCATCTGACGTTTGTTGTTTGTCTGATGATGATGATGGTGGTTAAGTTCATCTTATGACTAATAATTGCTGCGAAATTCGATTAAATTTACGATTAATTTAATTTAGGGAAATATTTAATTAATAAATTTTTCGACAGAAATAAAAATTAGTAATTTTTGACTCATTGAATATTCCAAAATAAAAAATTCTTTCTCTCTCTCTATCGAACAGGAGTTTTCATTTCTTTTACTTTCTAAACTTAAATTGTCTCTTGTTTGTTCTTCTATTGAGCTTCCTCCCCTTTTCTTATTTACTTCGAGACAATTTAATTAATCCTTCTTTTTACTTTCTGCCAACTTAAATTCTCACTCCTTTGATTTACTAAACTTTTAAATGTTCATTTTAGTATTCTAAAAATTCGAAAATTTTTGTTATTTTTACTAAATATTTAATTATTTACTTTTTCATATTTTTCCCATTTAAATTCCTTTCTTATACGTTTTTCTGTTTAAAGTCATCTTTGATTTTCCTACAGAAATTCTCGGTTTATTCTTTTTCAATCGACTTCTCTTTCCTTTTCTCACACTTTTTCTCTTTATTTTCTTTGCCCAAAATTGCATCTGGTGACTTTTTCTTCCTTATTTTCTACCAAATTCTCTTGTTGATCTTTCGTTCCATCAAATTCCCCCTCATTTTCCATCCAAAAACTCCATTCTTCCTCTTTCTCTCACTCGCACTTTCTGGCTGCCATCATCTCCTCCTCTCCTGGAAGAGTTCGTATTTACTTTCCTCCTACAGTTTGCCACCACCACCACCTTCTCTACCAATTTAAATTCCCTCCTCTCCTCTCGATTAAAAACATAACAACAAATAATAACCCGAGCAAACTCGTTCCCAGTATCCATTCTTATTCAAAATTCTGTCACTTCAAATCTACAGCTTTCACTTTTCTTTCCAGAAAAACATTTCCGCATTCATTTACTAAATAATTTACATAATTTGATCCGTTTCCATTAAAAATCTCTAACTGGATTAACGTTATGAAAAGAAAATTTTGAAATTTTACCATAAATATCAATTCTCAGAAAACATAATCAAAAGTAACGAACGTCGTGGTGTCCAAAGAACATTCGATTTGTATACAATAAAACATCTTTTCCTTATTTTCAAAAACTTCTCCTTACAAACTGCAACTTAATATATCAATTTGTGACTTTCTTTTTTAA
Source organism: Olivierus martensii (assembly GCA_000484575.1). Taxonomy (NCBI): domain Eukaryota; kingdom Metazoa; phylum Arthropoda; class Arachnida; order Scorpiones; family Buthidae; genus Olivierus; species Olivierus martensii. The sequence continues at coordinate 55,330 of AYEL01080145.1, forward strand.
TTAAATCCAGTTTATTTACCTTACAGGAAACTTTCTCCTCTTTGAATTTTCACTAATTCTCTCCATAAACCGTGCGCTTCGTTTGCAACCCGATATAGCTTTTTTATTATTATTTGCCAGTGTTTAACAAAATATTTTATTATTGTATTCATTTTTTACGTTATTTACTGTAAATATATATTAAAAAAAAAGAGTCTAAGATCGTTTCGTTGCCTGAATTTTAAGAACTCCTTTTCTTATCTCTTTCTCTAAAAAGATGATGTTCAATCGCGTGATTTTTCCAAAAAGACATAGAAAAATAAAGACAAACATATCGACAAGGGGACTGACTTCGGCAATAAATGACATCATAAAATTTACGACTGTCTAGATGCACTTATCAAGTACACGTCACCAGAGGGAAAAAAAGAGACGAAACACAGAGAGACAGAGAGACATCCGTTCTTCTCACTTTTTATATATAAAAAAAGATGGCACAGTAATTTGTTCAATCTCTAAATTAAAAAGAAAAACGTCAAAACTTGTTTAAGATATTCTAGAATTACGTAAATCCTTAACGTAGTAAACGTTACGTAAAAAGATGAGGATGTATCGATAAACTTGTAAAAAAAAGGAGAATTTGGTGGTTCCAGCTGTTAAAACTATTATGGGACATTTTCTTGAAAAATACGACTGACACCAACTATATAAATTACCAAACGGGAAGAGGTAAGAGAGGAAAATGTAGTAGAAAGGAGGAGAAAAAAAAAAGAAAAATCAATCACGTCCTTTTAAAAACATGTCAATAGTAAAGTGTTCGGTGTTTAGTTACGGTTCAAGTCAAACGGATTGGCCACTTGGCAAGTAAACCCAATATCCGTTTAAAATAAGGCTGGGTATATCAATAGAGATTTATGCAGTGTAAAGTATGTGGGAATTGTTGGTAGACGAATTGGCGCTAAACCATAACAAATCGTCTAAAGAAGTGCAATCCGAAGGGGGGAAGAAGCCAAAGGAAAAAAAAACCAAAGTGGAATCAACCACTCAGTCCCTTTCTGGGGAAGGACGGATTTGTAGAAGAGATGAGGTCGTATTACCGGTCGCACACGTAATGTTGAAAGATATTACGGAGATGCGGACAAAGACACCCTGAGTCATGTGACTGTGTAATTGTTGTGGTTGTTGGTGCATTCCCCTTTAAAGCTTTTGCTTTTTTTGTGTGTGCGCGCTCATAGACTGCTGTCGGTCCAATGTTTTCGGTTTTTTTTTTATTTTTGCTATACCATATTTAATTCTTATTTTAAAAAATAAAAGATTATATATTTGTAATCTCTAACAAACAGTTATGATAGCGAGGACGTCCACTTCCTGCTTCTGACCTCAATTGAGGAATGATGGAAAGCAAAAAAGCGAGGGATGACGGGAATCAAAATGACGTCGACGACAATTGGTGCAACATGTCTCTTCCGATAAATGGAATGTAATCTATTTTCTTATCTAATGCGGTTGATTTGCAGTTCAGAGGTCGGGCTATGAGGTTTTGGAGTGTTGGTCACAACACACAGCTGTACTCTCACTCCCTGTCTTTGTCAGGCCTACAACAATGGCGTCAGGCCTCCCCTCACCACCTGCAGGCCTTGGGGACAGGGGGATTTCCGCCCCGAGTCTCTCTGTTCATAGTATCCGTCAATTATCCAATAGATCATTCCAAACATAAGATAGCACCCTTCTTTCTTCCTTGTTCTTGTCTCGAATCTACTCCACCTTATTGTCGGTAATTGTACTACAAATATCGCATTTTAATTAAATAAAACTGTTTAAAACCCCCTCTTCTCTTCCGTCTTTCAAACATTTCTCTTGTGGTAATAAAATATTCTACACAGAAATTGCAATTTACGCGGTAATAGGGCGTTAATCATGTCTAAAACTCTGGCTACTGACAACTACTGTGCCATTGAGTGTGTAAAGGCTACCATCATCTTTATTATTAGCGTAGAAACTATTAATAATCATGGCTGAAACTCTGGCTACTAGCTGTGCCTTTGAGTGTGTAAAGGCTACCACCATCTTTATTATTAGCGTAGAAGCTATTAATAATCATGGCTGAAACTCTGGCTACTAGCTGTGCCTTTGAGTGTGTAAAGGCTACCACAATCTTTATTATTAGCGTAGAAACTATTAATAATCATGGCTGAAACTCTGGCTACTAGCTGTGCCTTTGAGTGTGTAAAGGCTACCACAATCTTTATTATTAGCGTAGAAATTATTAATAATCATGGCTGAAACTCTGGCTACTACTGTGCTTTTGAGTGTGTAAAGGCTACCACCATCTTTATTATTAGCGTAGAAACTATTAATAATCATGGCTGAAACTCTGGCTACTAGCTGTGCCTTTGAGTGTGTAAAGGCTACCACAATCTTTATTATTAGCGTAGAAATTATTAATAATCGTGGCTGAAACTCTGGCTACTGGCAACTACTGTGCCTTTGAGTGTGTAAAGGCTACTACTATCTTTATTATTAGCGTAGAAATTATTATTCATGGTGCGCTACAGAATAAAAATATATTGCAAGTTGTTAATATAGAAATGAAGTTTTTAAAATCTAGAGAAAACAATCAGCACAAGTCTATGTGGAGTTATAGACAGTACTGTTTGAATTTTAGACTCATAACACAATGCTATCGGTTAACTGACTCCCCTCTCTGGCTTGTCGGTGGCAATGAAAGAAGACAGCTGTTAGCACTGATCTTCCGAACATCCTATCAAAGCACCAAACGGGTAATAGCATTTGTTACTTGGCAACGCACTCCAAACACAACGAAATGCGTCGGTTGACATTAATAAATAGAGATAAAAATTGTTTAAGTAACTTTCACTTAATTATGCTAATGGTGAAGAGTATGGTCATTCATTGACACGCTTACCAGCATTCATAAAAAAAAGCGAACTTTTTCCCTCCCCGATTTCCGTGAAAAACTTGTTGAATAAAACAAGCAGCTGCGAATTTTTTTTTTTTAAATTTTATAAACTCGCAAATTGTTTTTAATAATTTTCCCCCTTAAAAGTATTTTTTTTAATGTTATCCTTCGAAATTTTTCGATATTTTCCAAACTTTTTCGGATAACTCGGAAATTTTCGAGAACGGAAAATACTGGAGAGTTTCCAATTTTTACGGTTTTTCTTGTTATCGAAGAGAAAATTTTCCGAATTTTTCAGCCTCATAAAAAGATTTTTCGAAAATTATAAACACCACAAATGTAAAATTTATATATTTTTGAACGTGTTGCGCTGCCTAATTGTTTGCCAGTTCGCAATTTTATGCAATTTAAGTGGTATCTTTTGCACTTGACATAATTTTTGTATCATTATCTTACTCGTTATGCCCGATATTTTAATTATCGCCATTTTTTAGCAGATGAGACCATTCTGCTTGTTGTTATTGTGTTTTTTTAATCGAACGAGACCTACATCTGTTTAAAAACGTTCAGAACAAAGATGTCAGAAGCGTTTATCTGTGGGAAATGTCATTAACACGCCAAATGCCTTTCCGAACATAGAAGAATCGTAGATATGAATGTAGTATTTCCGGAGCTATAAATAGATGAGGTTATATCGCTTGTAAAAACTGGTCCGCTGCTTGTCCAGGTCGTACATTCAGTAGGAAGTGTGACCGAGCGGTGCAAAGGAGGCCAACCGTACCGACGACACATGGACACTTTGCTTCTTTAGTAGCAAACGGTATATAGCACATCCCGGAATGTATGCTACACAGTTTGCTACTGGTATTCGGGGGGTCGTCGACCTATAATACTCATACATAAATAATTTATTCCTCTATTATTTAAGAGAGCAATATTAATGTCTCTTCTACTTCGGTTTAGCCAGGTAAAATATCAACAAAATGTATGGTTACGTCGGAGGAGAGCATCATAAACAAAAATTCAACAAACTCTGAAAAAGAATAAATAAATAAATTCCAAGCCAGCATTGCTTTTCTTTTTTTTTTTTTTCCTGTGTGTTTTCCGATTACGTTCAGTTTGGCTCTTGACACTAATGGATAATTTTGATTGATAATTTGAAGGTGAGCAAGCAGTCGGCAATTATGACTGATAAATCGTAAAGAAGGTGACTTTTTTTTCATCTGTTCGAGATTAGTTTTAATATCTCGCTAGTTATAAAACGAGCAGAATCTGTTAAAAGAGAGCGAGCGTGGCCACTTCATCGAATCCATGATAGAAATAAAACTTAACTTTAGGTGAATTATCATCAATTTTAACCACAGAGATGAATGGCTCGGAATGGAATTGGACAGATGTGAGTTGGGAAAAGGATGAGGTGTCTGCGGAGTTGGAAAAGTGCCAGATTGGAAAGATATCACGGTACAGGAATTTAAAAATAATCTTTCATCATAGATGATTTTCTGTTAGGAAGAAATTAGTTTTCAAATCATCTCTTCTCTCTGGATAAAAATTCCCCAATATTAAACTAAACATGCTCTAAACAGCTTGTTTACAACTCTAGCTCGAATTAAGAGGAGTGTAGAAGTTAAGAGAAAAAGTTTCAGCAATGCGTGCAAAGAAAATGCAATAAAATCGATGTTTCTGCAAAATACGTTTAAAGTTATGAGAAAATGTCACCGAAAGAGATCAAACATCTCATTATCTGTATTGGAAGAGAACTTTGTTTAAGGAAGACAATCAACTATCCAGTAAACCAGTTCTAATCATCTTGTATCGGACCTATATAGACCTCCCCCACCCCCGGGCGAACAGTTTGATAGGAGGAGAGTCAGACAGAGGAACCAGAACATTGCCATCCAAACAACCAAATTTGGTAAAGTGCAGACAGTCAGAGAGGCCAGGATCTCCCCAAACTTGGCCCTAATAGCCACAACGCAGACCGGGCCTCACATTCTAGTTCCCCCTTCCGAAAATGGAGTGGTCCTCCCAATTCCAGAGACAGCTCAGGAAAATGATGACACACCTGTGTTCTCGAGAAGAGAGAAGGAAGAACTGACACAACCACTCTTATGTAATAGTATTTGGGATTAAATTAATCTTCCGATAACCTTTAACTCGTTGGGTAGTAAAATCTTTTTATAAGTTACAGTAAAATTGATAAAGTAAACAGGGTTGAAAGAAAGAGGGCGAGAGAGAAGAGAGAGAGAGTGAAGATGCGATACCAATCCCTAACTCAATAAAGGTTCTTTACTTCTCTTCCCACAGGATAAACATCTATAAATTGTTATACAATCGAAGCAACTTGTCTTCTCTACTCTTAACCGTTTCAGTTACAGTGCATGCCTATTATATTTTCATACAAGTAGTTTTTAAATGCATAAACCAAACCCAAACGTCATACTACAGTATATACATATATATTTTTTTCTCTGATACGCAATCAGGTTGCGTAAAACCTTACAAAAATCAGCTTTTAAAGTGCATCGTCACTTAATAACGTTATTAAGCTTATTCGCAGAATTAATTTTGAATTACTAATGCTCACGAGTGCGGGAGTCATGCTTGGTCAAATAAAGCGAAGCGGGAGGTAGTGGGGGGGGGAAAAATGCATAATTTTTTCAAAGCGATCATTATGAGCAATAGTAAAGAATTGTCAGATTAAGGGAGGCAAATAAATACTCTTAACTGTAATAAAGTCTTTTAAAAAGTCTGTTAAAACCGATAATACCGTAGAGCTACTTTATTTTACTTAGTAGTTTATTTATAAATAAAAGCAAAACGGATCAGAGGAGATTTGGTATTAAGTTGATTTTTTTTCACTGAAATCCAGTCATTATATTTTTCTTGTGATTTCAACTAAAATATTGAGGTTTTTTTTAATATAATAAGATATATATATCTTTCAGTTAAGAGTCCCTCAGAGAGACTACAATTCAGTTAAGAGGTAATTACTAGAATTTGGTAACTCTTAACTGAGAGATATAATACCTCAGTTAAGAGTTACCAAATTTTGATCACTCAGTTAAGAGTTACCAAATTCTCGGTAACTGAGGGATATATATATATCCCTCAGTTAAGAGGCGTTTCCTTAACTTCGCTTTAAGAGAGAGTTAAGAAAGTTACTAGAATTTGTTAATAGATATATTACCAAATTTTATTGTTATTACGAGAATTTTCTTGAACTTTCTATCATTTTTCTTAAAATATTTTTCACATCACAAACCGTTAAAGAAACTTCAATATATCGTCTCAAAATGATCTTTTCTTAATGATTCCTAATCCCCAGTTCTAAAATAGTTCAGGCCAGACTTTCTATTTATTTATTTTTTTTCTTCTCAAAAGAAAAAAAAAATAATAATAATAATAATATTTTTATCTTCCCTCAAAACAATTTTCCTTTTTAATAAAAAATCCCTTTTCCTTCGAACAAAAATAATTACGAATTTATTAAACATCATTAAACTTAGTAGGATTGCATCAGCTCACTCGTTCCCCCTGGAGATCGCTTTAACCTAGTGTACAGGAAACAGCATTGTTGCATTCGTGCAGTGTTGTACAGGAAGTTATCTATATTGTCAATACACTGGACTAGATGTTAATCGCTGTGCGGTTTTATCTGCTCCTCTTTATAAATCATTTGTTCGCAATATAATCATTTATAGTCTTTTATTTTTTATTATTATTTTTTTCCTTCTAAATAGAAACTATTTTCATCATTTCTCTCGCTATCTCCACAGATCGATAGCTGCTCTTCTCATTATTTAAATAAGACAATTCTAAAGTCCAGACAAGACTGACACGTCCTTTCTATTAGCGATTTTTTTTTCTTTAACGTAATAATTATAAAATCTCTAAACGAGTGTATAAAATAAAAAACAAAATTGATAAAATATTATTTTTTTTAATCCAAAAAAAAAAAATCGTATAGATAAGTTACGCCATTCCACACACACTAGTGGAGAGGAAACGTTTTCTAAATTAAATAAGAACGTCTAAAAACCGAGATGCGGCTTTTATTAGAATACAAAATAAAGGAGTAAAGGCGTTGATGGATGGCTAGAAACCTATATAGGTTATTATTATGATTTATCTATCTTATCGCCTCTGTGGATATAAGTTGTGAGCATTTATCTTTATTCATTTCTGTTATAACACTCCTCGAGATGTTTCTTCCATGTATATAGTATGTATATACATAAAAAAAAATACTGTACACTGCATGTATAATCATCGGTAACGAATCGATAAATCGTTCCTGATGGTTATTTTTATAATTTAAATTAAATAATAAAACTACTGCCAGTAAAGTAATAATTATTAAATCGGTCTGAAGTAGTTTCTTAATAATTGTGTGTACGGTATCTCTTGCCTTCTGACGTCATCGAATGACACAACATGTCTAATGGTTGCTATGGCGATGCACATGGTGATGAAATGACAAAAGCAGTTTCATGTCGATAGAAGATCGCTGTTTGGACAGCTGCAAACCAATTGCTACATTAGTAGCATTCAAACGGTTATTTAAACATTAAACTATTATTGGCTTTCGTCATGGCACAGTAGCCTACATTTATACATTCCCGTTTAAATCAGGTTGTGACAGATAATTATCACTTGTGGCTCGTCTTTTCGCCTTTTTTTTTTTTTTTAATATCTCTCATTCGAAAAAAATTGTTTCGCCTTTTTTTTTTTTTTTTAATATCTCTCATTCGAAAAAAATTGATGATAACACAGATTAGTTATTCCTTATTATAATGAATTTTTTTTTTGTGTGTGTGGTCGCTCGCATATTTTTATCTACTGACGTAAGGGGAAGAGGTGTGAACTTTGTACCTTGTAATAAGTGGATGATAAACGTAAAATATGGAAAGTTACCGTCTGTCAATCGAATTCTATATATTCTGTAAAAAATGTGGGGAAGTAGTGCTTGCTACCGATGTTTAAAAAAAAAAATGGAGATGAGTTTTATGAAGTGGCGAGTATACAAATTGTCGCAACAATGGTTTCAGGTGTGGTTCTTGTGTTTCGGTGTGCATCAGATGAACTAGAATCTCGGTGCGATGAAGGAATGAGGAAGACCTTTGTTTCCACACAAGGAATTAGTGCGTGGAATAAGATTTATTTTTTATTTTCCATCTTAATCGTAAACACCAGCTATTATTCGGTTAACCTAAACTACATAATCTGATAAAATTTATCCATCAATATCGTAAAAAATCGTGTCGAATTATATATTTTCTTTCTCGTAAACTACGTAATTATTAAAAAAAAATTCGTGTAATTTTTTATTCCCTTTCTTCACTTCGCAAATAATGTTTAATTTATTTTTCTTTAGAAACGTATAAATGATTAATGTTGTTACTTTTTCTTAAATAAACATGTTTTTTTTTTTTTCCTCTCCTAATAAAAACTCAATTAGTTATTAAAAATTAAAACGGAACTATTAGTTTAAAAACTGTAGAAATATTTAAGTTGTTAACATTAAAAAGAAAGAAAGAAAAAGGGGAAAAAATGAAGAGAAAAGCAACGACTAATGATGTCAACACGGAGCGAACAAGTCAAATAAACAGGAACAATTGTTTAAGAAACATTTAAAGATACGCAGCCAAGCGGCGCAACGAGCGGCAAAAAGTCAAGACAGTGTTTACACCCCGATCGGAGGCAAACACGTGAAATCTCCTCATCCCTCACTTTACAACCCGCCTTCGTACTTAAACAGGCTACTTTAGTGCTTTAGTAAGTGGAGACCAATCTCCCATGTCTGCAGATTGAATGAGACCAGTTGAGGCACATTACTCCCTGCCGATTAGCGAAGCCACCTAGCTGTTGCACACAACAACAACCCCTTAAACAAAATATCGGATGGCACGGGGCAAGGTCAGTAGAAAAGCACTTGACTCGATTGAGTTACGTTCGTGCGTTATGAAGGTGCGTGTAGCGCAACACGCTAAGTCACGTGGCACACATTACAGATCTTAGTGTTTATCCAAACAAGCTCTAAAACGCGTAATTTGTTAGCAGACAGGACAATTTGTCAGGCCGTAGTCGAGCGGCGCCAACCCGTGGCAAGTCGAGTAAGTCGAACGTAAGTAGAAACACTCACCTTGTCAGCCGTAATTCTCTTCCTTTTAACCAATTAGTCTAGCCACACGACACACTACAATCCAAACGGTTTAAGATGCGTTAATTCCCAGGCTCTGTCACCAGACTTCTATCAGAGCGAGGCAGGCCAGGTTACTGCAAACTCGTTGCTTTGACTGACAGCGGAGAACACCAATTGTCGCTAAACCGAGGCGTGTCATCGTAGTGTTGCCAGACTAGTTGCCGGCTCTCACCACAGTACCACACACTGTAAGTTAACAGCTACGCGGACACCTAAGCTAAGCCGGCCGTGCGGCGCAGCCACTGCAATTGGTCGGCACACGTCGTCTGCTGATACATCCGGGCTGCACCAGCGCCCTCCAACACACAAAAGAGCCAACTTGGCTGCTGGTCCGTCTGTTCGCTCGTTCTCAAGAAGTCCCTCACTGGAACCGACTGACAAATGAGAGCAAGGACAGTTCTGCCAGAGGAAGTTGCCTGGTGCGTATCCATTCAGTTTGTAGGGAAGAATGGCAACCGACTGGATGGGCTATCCGATAACCAAAGCGTAATTTATCTCGGCCGCATTTTTTCTCACAATCTGCTCTCACCGAGGTGAGAACCCCAGCGCGATTTTTCCCCAAAAAACCTCTTTTTTTTCCCTCAAAAAATCTCCCTCCTCTGCCCATTTTTGTCCTTGAATCCGTATCGGTCATTGTCCCCACAATTGTGCCACGAATAAACATCCGAGAAATTATATATTTACAGAAATACTTTGCTAAAGCGTCGAAGAAGAAAACCTAGCAGAGTTTATTAGCCCTGGGTTCTTGGCAGATGCCATAAATAAGATCTAAAGTGTTTATTTCAAAATTCAAAATGCCGTTTTGACTGAGAAGAATTCATCTTTGAATCATTTCTAGAGGAAAACGGTCCAGCCAAGTAAATCACATTATTTCATCAACAAAATGTGTAAATAATTAATATTGTAATTAAAGCGATCATCCTAGCGTAAAAATCTCGTTACTGTAATATATAGGGAGTACGTAGTTATTGTTAGCTCTTCCCAAATTAAATTATTAGTCTAAAATCAATACTACACTTTATAAATTAATCCCCAGAGACCTCTTAAAAATGTGCAACATGTACTCGCCACATTTACAAAGGTAAAAATTGAATTAAAACTCCATAAATGTATACATACTCACACATATACACTATCTATATATGAGCTGTACCATCGGTTTTATTATATAAAAATAAAATCGGAAGCGATGAAAAATCTGAAAAATTGCTGAGCTTTTTCTTTGCAACAACATCGTGCATAGATATCATCGATTTTATTATATAAAAATAAAATAGGAAGCGATGAAAAATCTGAAAAATTGCTGAGCTTTTTCTTTGCAACAACATCGTGCATAGACAGATGCACGCTGTTATTAAAAGTCCAGTTAACTAAATTTTTATTAAAGCAATAAAATTGCAAACTTTCTACAGTACGCATATATTTGTGTATTGTTATGCAATATATTTTCAATATATATGTGTCGAAAAATATATTGCATAATGAAATACAGTATAAACACTATCCAGTATTTCTTTTATGCAATATCATTTTCAAGTATTCGCACTTATATATATATATATGCCTATATGCATACTGCTGAATGTTTACTACTTTATCTACTAATCTAATAAAAATTTAGTTAATTTGACTTTTAAATATTGTAGGTAGAGACTATCAGAGAAGGAGCGAGAGGGGGCCTCACCATATTGAGTTATAAATTGAGAAGGCCCTCAATTTATAACTCAATATGTATAGTGTTCTAGCTTCAAAATTTGAGATTCTCTACCAATTTTTTCGCTTTTTTTTTGTACATTTATCACTGTATATTTATCAATTTTGTCTTTTTTTTTAAGGTCCTCAAAAATATTACTTGCCCCGGGCCTCACATTTTCTCTGAAAGCCCCTGATTGTAGGTGCACGCTATAGTAAAATCAACAGCATGTATATATAGATATATATTTCACATATTGTTGATTTTTTTCGTAATCGCGTTATTATTTTAATCAAAATTTAATAACTAATTTTGTAATTTAATGAATCGAGGATTTCGTAACGAAAAAAAAAAAAAAAATGTCGATTTTTGTTACATTTTATTATATATATACGAGGCGAATTGTTTACTTTAAAAAGTTGTTCAAACACAGAATAAGAAAATAAAAATAATTTATTATTATTTTATTATTATTATTTTATTTTTTTTTTTATTCTTGCAAAGAGGATGTTTGAAAACTTATTGTAGTAACTCGAGTTTAAATCGATTTATAAGAAAAGGTCAAGGAATTGTATCGTAAGCTGCAGTCCTGAGATTGCAATTGTGCTTGGATATTGCACGTTTAATCTCTGTCAAATCTAAAAATATCGATGTCGGATGCAACACCAATAAATGTTTTTTTTTTCTTTTTTTTCTATCTCTAACTGACGATGCACTCTTTCAATAAGAGAGAAAAAGTAAGAGAAAAGAGAAAAATTAACAGCGCTTAAGATACTTTTAATGTTTAAAAAAAAAAAATTGTTTTATTTTTTTAATGCGATTAATTTTATATATTTTTCATCTTTTACTCGTTGCTCGATCTTTATTGTTTCATTATCCGCTCGAATCTATCGATGTCTCTCAGTACGCTCATCAATTATTTATAAATGAGCATCTTGGGTATCATAATTGAGATTCCAATCAAGTCGACTTATCTTTGCGTTTTAAACAACAATTTAACTGATCGATCATTACAATGAAGTCTCTTTTAACAAATCTGAGCCTTCTCTCTCGCTCTCTCTCTCTTCTTCTTTACGCTCTTCGCTAATGAGTTTATTTGTTTTGGATAACTAGTGTCAGCTCCAAAATTAGCTCCTTTGCATAGTTTTCAGATGTTTCCACGCTCCTTCTTACGTAGTATCGCACATATTTGCAAAAAACAGTGATCATAATTAACGATAAACTGTAGATAAAAAAAAGCTTAGCTCATTTATGATCAGATTTATAAGGTTTAGTTATATTACAGCACTCCAAATGAGTTATAAAACATCATTTTTTCAATTTTTACATAAAAAAAACATAAATTTATCTTTCCGTTTTTCATAAATCGAACAAAATATGTCCCATAAATAGATTATTAATGCATGGTGATGCGCTTTTGTTCTTTGTTTCGAGTATAAAGCGAATCAAAATGGTTAAAAACAGGAAAAAAAAAAAGATAAGTTATAATCTATATTAATATTCAGTAATGTATAAACAAGTATTTTAACTATTTATTCATGCACTAATAATCAAGCATGCAGAGGAATCAAGGACGATTGTACACCTACTAATTTTTTATTTTATTATTATTATTTTTTTTTTCTAGTAGCAAAGTATGGAGAGTGTCGGATGGACGATGTTATCTCAGACGATACATTCATCTATACTAATTGAGAATTAAAATAATTAGGTCGGGCAAATTGCCAAACGCGGTTGTGTCATTGGAACCGAACATGGCAAGAAATAGGCTATACACATTTACACACACATAAACACAACGCACACAGTCACACACAATATCCGTCCAACGTGGCCATTCGACCTGATTTTAATGAGGTAAACAAAATTTTAGCTTTGGAATTATAAAAGTCCAGTTTTGATGGTTTAATTAAGATAGAGAAAATGATAAATCGGTGAGTCTTCTAAGAATGCCATTCCGACAATTTAATTATCGTCTTGGAGATGTGTGTGTGTGTGTGTGTGCATCCTGTGTCCGATTCTCACAGAGAGTGAGAAGAGTCGTGTGTGATGGAAGAGAATGCACGTGAAATTTTCGGTTTTAAACGTGTTAAGAGATGATCCCGAGCAATTATGTGCATAAATTACGACAGGCACAAACCGAAAACAAAAATTTTTACTTCTTTTATGACGTTTCCAATGAGCTAAATCTTAAATTTTCGCTATCGACATAACGAGATTTTTTTTCGTCATTAAAAAAGGGTTATAGGAACAAATCCCGAAATAATAAGATAAAAAAAAAGCATAAAAGCTTTTTTATATAACGAGCTTATAATTTGCATGATCAGCAGATACGCATCAAACAATTAAACTTTGAGAATTATTCAAACTTATTTTATTATCCTGATAACTGACCGAAAAATAAATAAATACGTGTATATAGACACATATAAAGTGTGTATTTATATATATATATATAGTTTTTTGTGTCTGGACGACAGGTCATGTCCCAAATTGCATACGAAACGTGACTTCTAACTAACCATTGGCGATATGCAAGGTATGGCTAATTGATCAAGGTCATGCACATCATTATAAAAAGCAGCGCAGGTAAAGCAGATACGTATATAGAAGAGTCGTTATTGTCGTCTGCCCATTCTGAGACCTTTTTTTTTTTATTTTAAATACATTCGTTCGATCGAAACCTTATTAAATATCTGGGTCTCGACCGTTGAAAATTTTTCCTTTTTGCTTTTCTTCATTCTAATTTTAGAATTGCATCTTTAATTATTTTTAAAAAATATATATATATAATTAAGGTCAGGGATATAAATATTAAATCAGGTTACGTCATTACCAGATAAAATTTGGCCTTCAAATTCGACTTGTAATCCTAAGAATGCCAGAATAATGTGAGGAAAGTATTTTAGAATATATGTGTTACTTGTCTGTGTTGAACAAAGTGTCTATTTTAACGCGATTACTCAGCGATTTGCGTTTTCTTTCATGTTTACCTGTATGTTGTTGATGAATTTCCGAAAAATTTGATTAGATTCGGTACTGAAGTTACACTTTAATTCTGATTTTTGCGTCATTACCAGATAAAATTTGGCCTTCAAATTCGACTTGTAATCCTAAGAATGCCAGAATAATGTGAGGAAAGTATTTTAGAATATATGTGTTACTTGTCGTAGAACAAAGTGTCTATTTTAACGCGATTACTCAGCGATTTGCGTTTTCTTTCATGTTTACCTGTATGTTGTTGATGAATTTCGAAAAATTTGATTAGATTCGGTACTGAAGTTACACTTTAATTCTGATTTTTGTTTCATTCTGCTTCTTGAAACAACAGAGTTACTGTACGATAGCATGGGAAGTTAGTATTGAGTCTATGGGAGAGTATAGTAATCCTATAAGATTACTAAAGGATTCATAAACTCAATATTGACTTCCGATGCTGTCTAATGCCGAATCTAATCAAATTTATAAACTAACTATACCTGAAGACAGCATCAGAAATCATATTGAGTCTATGGGATCCTTTAGTAATATTAATAGTATAGGATTACTATATTCTCCCATAGACTCAATACTAACTTCCCATGCTGTCGTATAGTAATTCTGTTGTTTCAAGAAGCATACTGAAACAAAAATAAGAATTAAAGAGCAATCGAAAGTCAGTATTGAGTCTATGGGAGAGTATATTAAACCTATAGTAATAAAGGATCCCATAGATTCAGTACTGATGCTGTCTTCAGGTATAGCTAGTTTATAAATTTTTAAATGTTTTTTTTTTCTATAATGTTAAACAAATCGCACATCCGATGAGATTTTATGTGCTTCTTGTTCTTCTAGATCTCCTACTTGTTTCGATTTTTCTCAATCCCTTGTTTGAGATGTAGACTCTGTTTGATAGTCGACTCACTAACTACTAGCTACTAACAGTGTTTGATATTAATTTTATTCTGGTTAAATTTATGGTTTTTTTTTCAACAATTATGTCGAATAGATAGATATATAAGTTAGAAAGTTGAAACAATTTTTTTTTTCTTTGCTTTAACAGCTCGCTTATTGCCATTTCGCCAGAGTTGTTAGCCTCCAATTTTTTAAGCATTTTATCAACCACACGATCGCCATCACATGTTCTACTTATCTTTGAAGAAATTCCTGTGGCAAGGCATGAAAAACTTATTGGATAAAGTTCTCTGATACATTCGAGTGCAGATTTTCTGGTCATCACTTTCAAATATCTCTTTGGACGCGATTAATGTGTTTAGGAATTCTCTCGATTATTGGTCTTCCATATCTTCTCTCTCTTTTGCCACCAAACCTGTTTCTGATTATTTTTGGATCCAAATTTGCAGTTTTTTTTTTGCTAATTTTCGGTTCTGGCAACAATGTAGGTACTTTTAAAAGTAGAAAAAGTAATATTAAACTACAATGACTACTAGAAAGAGTTGATGCCATCTGTTAACTACTTAACTGGCAAAAAATTGATTCAACTCTCTGAAAGAAAGTAGCGTATGGATCAGTTCGTTTATTTTAAATAATGTTAAATTTTTTTTTTATCACTTTTTCTTTGTTTTTAATTTTCAAAATTATCCTAAACATCTCAAGTTTAAAACTGAAATAGGTCAGGACCCAAATTTTTCCATTTTTTAGAGAATTTTATACGCAGAGAGATTAGAAAACTCGACCTACTTAATACTTCCCTCTATTCTCACATTAGAGTTTAATAACCCAAAATTGAAAATATTGGAGATGATCGCTCGTTTTATTTGTCCGTAAACATGAATTCTTTCTGAAAACAAACGTCTCGTTGTTGAAATAAATTAAAAAATCACGTTTTTTTGCGTGTAAAAAAACAAGTTTGAGAAGAAGTACAGATTGCCAACAACTTGTCTAAATAGCTGACGTACGATCTAGATAAGAGAAAAATTATATCTAGATAGTAATATCCAAAATATCAAGATTATATCGTCGGTTTGGACGCGAAGGGTCCTAACCTACAAAACTTCAAAATTTGAGTTATAACCATTGATGAAGTGTAAAATTGGCTAAACATCCTAAGCCATTAAACTTGCACAAGTAAATTATTTGTGCAAATAATGACTTTTTACACTTCATCAATGGTTGTAACTCAAATTTTGAAGTTTTGTGGATTAGGACCCTTCATGTATTTAAGGTTTTAATAACTCTATCTGAAATCTATGTAAAATATCTTGATCGTTCCGCATCTATGATAAATATAAACAATTTCGTTCCTCTACGAGATGTGCAAAAATAATTTTGAACTAAATTTTATGAATTTGGAGAGATTCCATCTATAAATAAAACAATAATGGAAATTTTCTCTTAAAGCAAACAGGTGCTAAAAGGAGTCTACAGCTAAAACCTCCATAATACCTCAGAAGAAGAAAGGAGTCTACAGTATCTGCTAAATTAAAGTTTTGTTTGAAAATTTTACATTAATTTAAAGTTATATAGTCAAAAATTGGTTAAAAAATGAAGATTTTTCTTTAATTAAACTTAAAAATAGCGAAAAAAGATATTTTCACGGTCTTATATTCTGCCGTTGGTAAGATTGATATGCGAAAGGTTGAAGAAATGCGGTTGTTTGCACGACTAGACTTCTTCAAAAAATAAGTGATTTACATAAAGTGGAGTTGCAACATTTCGATTTTCTGCAGCTTGGCTGACTATCAACACTTTCCCTTTAAAAGTATCAATTTTCTGCTTCTTTAAATCCATAGAATCATCTTCGCTCCGATAAAAATTTTTATTTCTTATGAACTTCAATATTTTTGTTTATTGTGGTTAAAGTAAAAGATAGTGGCGAAATTTTTATTATATTCGAAATGATTTTGCCTGTGTAAAGTTATTAAACTTGATTTTATGTCCCTCAGAAGATCATTTTTCCTTCAGAAACACTCAGGAGGAGGCACTCCAAGGAAAGAACGTTACGATATTCTAACAATCTTTCTGCAGATCGTTATAATAAAAATGCTTTCCAAATCTCCAAAAAAATGTTTTTAACTACTAATAACTAATTATTAAATTTATATAAAATGGCTTACTCTCTTTTAACAGTCACTCAGGAAGGAAAAAAAGAGTTGTAACTTGCTGTTGTAGTATTATTTTCTTCGGATAACTCTAGAAATATTTTCATTATTAAGAGTTGTAACTTGCTGTTGTAGTATTATTTTCTTCGGATAACTCTAGAAATATTTTCAAAGGAAAATCTTGCTTTTGCCTATTCTTTTTTGCACTTCTCTGCTTTTGCCTACTCTTTTTTTGCACTTCTCTGCTTTTGCCTACTCTTTTTTGCACTTCTCTGCTTTTGCCTACTCCTTTTTTGCACTTCTCTGCTTTTGCCTACTCCTTTTTTGCACTTCTCTGCTTTTGCCTACTCCTTTTTTGCACTTCTCTGCTTTTGCCTACTCTTTCTTGCACTTCTCTGCTTTTTGCCTACTCCTTTTTTGCACTTCTCTGCTTTTGCCTACTCCTTTTTTGCACTTCTCTGCTTTTGCCTACTCCTTTTTTGCACTTCTCTGCTTTTGCCTACTCTTTTTTGCACTTCTATAAGTTCATAACCATTATAAAAGAATATCAGAAGAGATCTTAGTGATAACTGCAAGAAGAAGAAAAATTATTAAAAAGTTATACTTGGAAGAAGATAAAAACTTTTATGAGTGGATACTTCTTTAATCATCAGGAAAAAAAATGAGGAAAATATAAAAATCTATAAAACAAATCGCTAAAATTTCCCTTTATCCAAAAATTACGTAGAAGAAAAAGGATCATTTAATTTAGATCTATAAAGAACAGATGGTTAAATCTTGCTGGAAAAAAAGGACTTTGATCACTGCACATCATTGATATTGTAATTCATTCAATTTTAAGGTATGCCAAATTTAATATCGGAAACAAAAAAAAAAAAACGAATTTTTAAATATTTAAACTCTAAAAGAAGATCTAAAAATTATATATGCACCAGAATTTTCGAAAGAAATCTAAGGATTTTATATTACTCCTTCCTATTAATTACTATCGAGTTAGAAGGAAGTGAAAGTACTAACACCTTACATCATCCCATTTAGGAGCAATTGAAGCGAAAATAGAACTACTCGAGTTATAAAATTCCCACTTTTACATCACCATTAACAAAATGCGAAGATTGGCTATTAAATTTCCATAAAAAGTACACACATCGTAAACTTTTACCGTAGTAGCACAACCCACCGAGAAGAGGCAGTAGAGTCATAACATTTACTAATTGTTACTGTAGTAGTAGAAGCGTTTAAAAAAAAAAAGTTATATCGGGATAAAAGCGATAAGTATAACGTTATTAACATATTCATAACATAAATAAATTGGAAAATTCTGATAGATGTACAAATATATGTGTATACACTGCTTCATCCATATACCCGGAAGGATGGGGAGTTTTCTGTGTATCATTAATCAAACAGAATCAAGAGCTATCATCTGCATCTTGGCCTGTGGCTGAACATCAGCACATATGAGTATGCGGTGAAGAGAATGTTCTTATCTTTTTATTTCTCCTCCTGCTCGTGGCATGAATACATTTACAATAGATAAGGACAGATTTGATGGCAAGTGGGAAATGATGTTTAGAAAATTCTTTATATTTTGACATGTTCCCTCGCTTTAAAAACTGCAACTTTATGTGATTAACCTCATTTGCATTTTGAGATCTTCAATTTACCTCCCGCTCTTTTATTCTTGATTTTTCTTTTTCTTGCTTATTTTGTTCTCTTCAATGGAAAATGTGTATCCTGTTAATTAACTTATTTTCAAATTTGGCCTTTTGGTATGCATAAGTTAACTTTTTTTTTTTTTTTTCCTCACAAATTTTTCTAGTTCGCAACGCCTTATCATAGCTATGTACTGGCTTTTTCTCACTGGAGATACATAAAAAAAAATTTAAGTTTTGAGCAAGTTAAGCGAATTTCTTCATGCGTTCTATGTTGCATTAAATAGAGGAAAATATACATTTCTAGGAAATCGTACCGTTCAATCGATTTGCACATGAGATGTTCGTGATGATTTCCATTAGCGGAACCTGGTGTTCATGAAAAGAGACGTGACACAGCAGGTCGATCGCCCTTGCCTCTTTTCCACTGTCGTCATAAAAACGATGATGTCATCAACTTCACTCTCTCAACTCCGTTTGTCATCTCGATTTTACTTTGCCAGTACTGTCGATGCAAAATACTGACGTTTAGCGCCATTTTTTCCCTTATTTAAATTCGCAAAATGCTTTCTTAAAAATTAAAAAAAGTGAAGAAATTGTTATGTAACGAGTTTCGGTTATTTTCTGTAATTTTGTAACCTTCTGACCTAATCTAGAACTCATGTGGACGTGATCGCTTGTTTTATATTTAACCAATGAAGGAAACTTTAGGAAGAAAATGGGTCAAACCCACTACACCGATATTTAGTTGTAGGATAAAAAGTCCTAAGATTAGACTCTTTATTATAGAGTCGCAGGATAAAAAGTCCTAAGATTACGCTCCTTATTAAAGAGTCGTCGGAAATTTAAAAAGTGGATCTAAGAGTTTCGAGTACAAAAAGATTGTCTCGACAAATTTCTATACATTTTATAAAGCATTTATACTGAAAATCGTACTCACAGTTTCGCCAGTACTGTCGATGCAAAATACTGACGTTTAGCGCCATTTTTTCCCTTATTTAAATTCGCAAAATGCTTTCTTAAAAATTAAAAAAAGTGAAGAAATTGTTATGTAACGAGTTTCGGTTATTTTCTGTAATTTTGTAACCTTCTGACCTAATCTAGAACTCATGTGGACGTGATCGCTTGTTTTATATTTAACCAATGAAGGAAACTTTAGGAAGAAAATGGGTCAAACCCACTACACCGATATTTAGTTGTAGGATAAAAAGTCCTAAGATTAGACTCTTTATTATAGAGTCGCAGGATAAAAAGTCCTAAGATTACGCTCCTTATTAAAGAGTCGTAGGAAATTTAAAAAGTGGATCTAAGAGTTTCGAGTACAAAAAGATTGCCTCGACAAATTTCTATACATTTTATAAAGCATTTATACTGAAAATCGTACTCACAGTTTCCGCATTTAATTGAAAACTGTTGATGAAACTTTGTTTTCTCTAGAGGATTGTGAAATATTCGATTGTTGCGATGACATACTTTTATCTTACATCATTCACACCTGACACATATTGTACCAATGTTTTCTGTATTGAGAAATCTCGCTTTATCAAACAGCGAATCGTAAATCATTCGGCAGAAGTGATGAAATCTCTTTAACACCTTTAAAGAAAAATAAATTCCTAAATTTTCAATCAAATTATCAGAATGCACTGTAACAAAACAAGATCGCTTAACTATCCAACGGTCCATATGGCCTTTGGGAGATGGTACTGACTGAAAGACTTCTTTGTTTGATCTCCCCCTCCTTGTACTAACTCGCCAGATTTACAACCGGTAGCTGACAGATAGGTCTACTACTTTTCACTAAACACGTTCCCACTAACCAGATTTTTATTGAGCACCATTTTGAAAAATTGCTCGCGTTTTTATTTTATACGTCTTTCGATCTAGTTCTTCACCACATATTTCGCCAACGATGTGTGCCAATAATCGACTATAATAAAATGGATATATGCATATCGTTTCCATCCACCATCACCAAATAAAATGGCAGCCACATTCAACTTTAATTCTTTATTTGTTTACGTCAAATCATGGACGTCTTTCGGTCTGCCATCTTGAAAATTTAAAGTAGTGTCGGTTTATTGTTACAAAACGTAAGAATTTTCAGAATTTTGAATGAATTTTCAACAAATTGATCCTCCTTTTGTTATTCTAAGATGATAATAACCCATACCGAGTAGAATATTTTGTTGGAATTTTCAATGGAACTTATCTAGCTGGTATTTTTTGTAACCACAGTTTATTTAACATTTTACTTATAAAAACCTGACGACAGCATCGGGAGTCAGTATTGAGTCTATGGGAGAGTATAGTAACAAGATCTATCAATGGGGTCCTATAGATTACTATAAGTTCCCATAGACTTAATACTGACTTCTGATACTGTCGTCAAGTTATACTCATTATATTTTAATCCTTATTTTTAACAACATATACATAAAAGTTCCGAAAGGAATGAATATATGAATTGATTCTTTAAATATTTATTTTATATACTATAAATATTAAATTCTTGTTAGGAAACTACACAAAATTCTATAAATAACGTTAATTAATGGAAGGAGAACTGATAAACCTCGTAATCATTAAGAAATTACACGCAACATCCTTAAAAAGCCTCCTGACCCTGCGGTCTCCCACTGCTAGGTTAAGGGCTATTGTAACGCCCCTGATCTTTATAGATTTTCCTCGTGACTACGACTATTAAATCTATTTGAGCCGAGAATAAAAGGAGATTAAAACGCGTTTATTCATATCATTAATTCATGAAGTTTTAAAGATCAATTATAAAACAATTATTACGCTACGATCGTCTAAGATCGACAACAACAACAACAACTTGTGAAATAATTGCATCGCTCATTCCGCATAGTTAACTGATAATTGCATAAACAGATTTGCTGGAAATATTGTTAAACGTGAATGCTTACTGGCTAGTGAAAATTTGTCTGCAGTGCAAAGATACTCAAAAAAAAAATCTGGATGCCAAAATGGCGGATTGTATGATTGTTCAACATTGTTTTAATGTTTCGCGGTACAAAAACGAGCATTAATGTTCTTTAAAACTGGAAGAGAATTCCTTAATTATTCAAATTATAGTAAGTTATTCGATAAATTAAGATTGTTTACAGAGAGAGAGTTAAGTTTTAAGTAATTTTAACTCTCTCTCTCCCTTCTTTACTGCGAGTATAAGTTTTCTGTGGATTGATCTTTAACAAAATAAACACAAATCTTCATTTAAAAGCGGAAAAAATACCTAGAGAAGAAATTACTTGGGCGGAGTTGGACGAATTGATCACATCAATGACGTATGTTTATCAGAGTTTTAATTATACCTTTAAACATAGGGGTGGAACACATCAACCGTTGATTTAACACGGCAGCGAAGGGTTCATTATATCAAGCTAGGATGGATATATTGAATAATGCAGGTAATAGCCGTCAGGTAATATAGCTGACAGGTGTGCGTGTCGAGGCGACCAAGAATTTCATGTTTGAGGGATCAAAGGTCAAAACTGAGCCGTCAACACATGCACTGCTCGGTTTGTATTTCCAGATAATAAGGACGCGATCAATCATGGTGGAGGTGTTAGAGAAATTGGAGAAACGTATTCTTATTCTCTGATATCACTCTCGGGTGTATTATCAGATTTAAATACATAAAAATGCTCAAATTTTAATCTAAAATTCCAAAACCACATTTGGATACGAACAATAAAGAAACGGTGCGACGGAATAAAGAATTTTTATATTTTATAAACACCTGGCACGAGAAAATTTTACGAGTGTATAACACATGTGGCTAGCCAGTATGGCGGACGACATACCCATTTCCACTTCAACTTACTAAAATCAGTGTTAGAGATCTCTTCGCCATTTCTTTCCCGGTTGTTGCAGATGGCGCCGGAGTTCTAACAGATAATAAATGGTGAGGAGAAGTTTTTCTTGGCCATTGACCAGTAGTTCTTCGTGTGAAAAACGTCGGGTCTCAGAGTGATAACACAGCCACTTGCCACAAGTACTCGTATTGATATAACACTTGGATGTCTGGACACGCCTCGACCCCCCTCCCCACTTTAATTGAAAGACGATAAATAAGAACCATTTAAAAACTTGTCTCTTTTAAAGAATGCTCATCAATAATTACTTTTTTCTCTTTAGACGATTTATATATGGCGATCGAAAAAAACAATCCGTCAGAGCCATCATCTGGAAACATTTAAGTCTAGCAGGCTGTATCAAGTTTATCAATTTGTCATTTCTACCTTTCGATAATTCTAAAAAAAAAATATATATATATAATCCGATGCGAATATTTATCATTTTTTTGTTGCAGGTATTTGGAAAAAGATTCTGGAGAAAATGATCTTCTCGAATCTCTTAAAAAAAGTAAACAAATGAGACGAAGAAATTAAGTTGTCGTTAAGAAGCAGAGTTCTGTTTGGATTCTTTTTTTTTTTCTTTTATTTTTTTCCCAATGCTTTAAATTTTTATTTAATACGATTAATTCGTGTAAAAAGTTTAAACACTTTTCAGCAAACACGAGCATAAAAGGGATGGAATCCGTAAGAAAGAAATTCCGGGAAAGACTGAATATTTTGCACACTGGCACACAAAATACGAATTTAGTTTGATCAGCTGAAACCATTCAACCATCTAATGTACTTTTAACGTAAGTGTTTATAATTTGAGTGGGAGAAGCTGCTAAAATTGTAAACAATCTCGCTTTATTTTTTTATCATCATCTCCAGAAAGGTGGCAGATAAAAATAAAATTTTATCACCACCAACTCTTTAGATCCATGATTCCAGGGCTGTATAAGTATATATGTATTTAAAAGTATACTGAAATCACTATAATCAAATAGGTATACATAAAAAGTTTGTATCAAAATAAAAAAATATATAAAAATCAAAAATTAGCCTTCTAGATTGGCTCCACTAATCCTCTTTCCTTTCCTATCTTTCTTTCTTCTCTCTTCTGTTTGCTATGAGTAAGTGTATGAATGAGTTTGTCTTCAAAATAGCACAATTTTCGTATATTCATAATAAAGATTTATATATATACATATATACAATTCACATTATTAAATATTATAATGTTAATAATATTATCTACACCCACGCCTGGGTATAGATAACATTATTTTATACACAACTTCTCTCTTATGAGTGAAAGGAGCCTATATATGTATATATATATATAAACAGAGCTAGCAGACTCATATATTTTTGCATCAGGGCTTCAGATCCTGCCAAGATATTCTTGGAGCCCTGATGCAAAGGAAGTAAAGGACTCCCTTTATCTAATTTGAGACGAAAAGCCATTAAACGAAACCTACATTTATTATGTTTTAATATTTATAATACTTACAATATTTGGCAGTTTATAAGTAAAAAGTAATAAAAGACAATTAATATAATAAATCAAAAATAATTATTTATCATAGACATATTGAATATAAATATCAATTGTATAATACAAACAGGCAATCAAACAACGAACATACTCTCGTGATAATTTTGTTTTCTTTCTCAACTTTTTCTTTTAATCATCTATTTTTTGCTCTAGAAGTGTACACACTTGTTTTCTAGACATTTTCACTGCATTACATTAAAATTTTGTTAATAAATGAAAATATTAGAAATTAATATTGTATATGGTTTTTAATATTAATCAGTCTGCCAAGCACAAAATCTCATCAAATATAATGTGAATGAAAGTCATGGGTGGTTTTTAATATTAATTAGTAGTCGGTGATTTTTTGTAAAAATATATTAATCAGTCTGCCAAGCACAAAATCTCATCAAATATAATGTGAATGAAAGTCATGCTAAACTGTATTTGTGTGCACTTTAATCGCATGTTTTATGTTTAATGTTATCCAAACAAGTTAATGATGATGTCAAAATATGTATTATGTCTTAATTTTATTTTATTTGTTAATTTTTTAATATCTTATTCAATTTTGTGACCACGATGCGATGTATCTAATAGGTTACATCCTTCGTTTTCATAGATGAAACCATAAGTAGTTCTAATTATCGTGTTTTCACTGATCTATGCATAATATGCATAGATCAGTAATTTAACACGATAATTAGAACTATTTTGGTAAAATATCAGTAACTTATTTATGTAATTTTTTTAATACTAAACCAATAAAAGAAGAACAGAGAATAAACTAATTTTTTTCCCTCTACAACAATGAAAGAAATGTTTAATAAGGACGAATTTCTGTTTCATGCAAAAAAAGTATCAAAAAAATGAAAATCTAAGCGCACTAAAATTTTAATTTTATATAATAGAACTTACACGAAACGTTCTAGATGACAAAATATATATCTCCGTTTTATACGAAAATTTTAACATTTTCATTTTTCCAAAAGGAAAAAAAAAAAACTATTCCGTAAAATATAAAAATTCCGTTTTATTCAAGTTACGATACAAACGAGTCGCGATAAAAAAACCTTTGTTGAATATATTTCCACGACGAATTTGTAGTGAAATTATTTAAGAAACATATTTCCCTTCTCAGACGAATGATTAAAAAAAAAAAGTGAGTGCAGCTACACCATCACCATATTACCACCTACAGCACAGCCATCGGAAATGGAAGTTATTATTCTGCCATCGCTTCCAGTTCCAGATCCTGCATCAATATACTGCACCTTCTCAATTTTCCCCGACAGAAAGGAGGTAGAAGTAAAAAAAAAAAAAAAAAAAAAAAATTACGAGAATAAATTATTTTAAAGTAATTTTATTAATTAATTAATTAATTTACACGTTTAATATTACGAATATTAAAGGATGATATCTGTTCACCAAAGTGCGTGGAGGTGCCACCGAAATGGTGGTGACTTCCTAGCTTCTCGTCAATCATTTCTTTATGCAAATATTCACCATAATGATGGTGATTTATTTTGCATTTCTTTACTTAAAAATATATATATATTGCGACGCGACTGTGTAAATAGTGAGCGTGTTTCAACCATAAATAGTTGCCATGTAAATGGTTCGATGATGATCCGATTTTATTTAACAGTTTTATGCCATACATCAGGAAAAGATTTATTATCGAACTGTTTAAAATTCCCAAATTTAAACACTTGGAAAGACGAATTTCTATCCCCGTTACATATTAAAATTAATAAGATCAGAATTTAATCTTATTTACATCTAATTGATCATATTTTCCGTTTAAATTAAACCATTTTCTCAGTGAATCTATATTTTTTAAATTTAAAAAAAAAGAAGAACATCTTGGTGAGTATAACTTCAAAATATTTGGACTCCCTTACAAGTAATTCGCTCGCATTTCTGTTTCTAAGTATAAGCGATACAGATAAACCGACTGCATAAATTAAGGTTTGATCTGCTAATATCCTCATTACGTCACAGTCCCGCTGTTACGATAGCTACAACATGAATCACTAATGTCCAAATTGAATTATTAATATACAAAAGAGATGTTGTAATATGCGAATAGTTAAATATCGTCACGTGAATATTAACAACGCACTAAAAAAAAGTTAATCTAATTATATTGCGACTTGGAGATGCAACTACGCTACACACAAGCATCTTTAACAAAGAGTGTCCTGTGTTTTAGTTTAATTGTAATTTAACCCTTTAAATCTAACCAATCACCATTGAGTACACAAAGCGATTACGATGCGTCGCGTTGCCAAGACGCGTCGCTCACAGTAGCCGGTAATAAGTAGGAGCAGTGCGACTCGTTTTGGCCACGCGACGCGTCGTGTACTCGATGAGCATTTTCGTCTTTTAGTTTTTTCGTCGAGTACACAAAGCGTTACGATGCGTCGCGTTGCCAAGACGCGTCGCTCACAGTAGCCGGTAATAAGTAGGAGCAGTGCGACTCGTTTTGGCCACGCGACGCGTCGTGTACTCGATGAGCATTTTCGTCTTTTAGTTTTTTCGTCGAGTACACAAAGCGTTACGATGCGTCGCGTTGCCAAGACGCGTCGCTCACAGTAGCCGGTAATAAGTAGTTGCAATGCGACTCGTCTTGGCCACGCGACGCGTCGTGTACTCGATGAGCATTTTCGTCTTTTAGTTTTTTCGTCGAGTACACAAAGCGTTACGATGCGTCGCGTTGCCAAGACGCGTCGCTCACAGTAGCCGGTAATAAGTAGGAGCAGTGCGACTCGTTTTGGCCACGCGACGCGTCGTGTACTCGATGAGTATTTTCGTCTTTTAGTTTTTTCATCGAGTACACAAAGCGTTACGATGCATCGCGTTGCCAAGACGCGTCGCTCACAGTAGCCGGTAATAAGTAGTTGCAATGCGACTCGTCTTGGCCACGCGACGCGTCGTGTACTCGATGAGCATTTTCGTCTTTTAGTTTTTTCGTCGAGTACACAAAGCGTTACGATGCGTCACGTTGCCAAGACGCGTCGCTTATAGTAGCCGGTAATAAGTAGGAGAGCGACGCAATGCGACTCGTCTTGGCAACGCGACGCGTCGTGACGCTTTGTATACTCGATGGGCATTTTCGTCTCTTAGTTTTTTTAGATTTACGTAGTAAAAATGCGTCATTAAATGGATGTAATCGTTCGACGAGACGATACATCACTTATATTTTTCCTGACTGACTGCACGTAATGAAAATCGGCTATTATATGGCATAAATTTTGTTAGCATTGAGGAAGATTCACGGAAATCGTCTCATGGCCTATTGCTCTTCTATGACGTTTCCGTGTACAGTTTCTGTCATACGTACAGTATGCTTTAACACTACTGAATAGCCATTTTGACCTGGACTTACGTTCGAACACACGCTGTGTCCCCAGTATATTTATTAAAATGTCTAAAATAATCACTCCTGCGGTTAATAAACTCTATTTAAATTCATTTTTCCTTCTAAATCAATTTAAAATTTGTATATTTATATATTTTTTTTCTGTTAAATAAAATTCCTGCAAAGCCATGCAGTGTTTTTTTTTTTTTTTTTAATTTATTATTAGCACTTTAGAGCTAACTATAAAAATTTTAATTTTATACTTTTATTCGTTTATTTGCTCTCCTTTTATATAAATAAATAAATAACCTAAAGCCAATAATTAAAATTTTTATTAAAATTAAATTAAATTAAATTCGAAAATTCAAAAAAAAAAAAAAAAAAAGACGTTTCAATTTTCACTCAGGTAAGTATTTTTTTTTTAATTAATTAAAATTTTTCGATAAAATAAAATTGCAAAATATTAAATTAAGTTTAAAGATGAATTTAAATCATCTTTATTATTATGTTATCTTCAAATATTACAAATTAATTTTAATTTATTTTAATTACAATATACGAAAATTAATTTAATTTTGTATTATTATTGTTAATAATTTAAATTGAAAAATAAGATAATTTTTATACGAAATTCTGTTTACATTTGAATTATTATTTTTTTAATTAAATATTTATATTTATTTATTTTTTAATTTATCAGTCTGATGAGTTTACATCCACACGTTTAGCTCATCTACAAAAAGAAATCCAAATAGCAAATATTAACAGATTAACTCCGAATCTGAGGGTGGCGCCATATTAAAACTAAGTTGCATAAATGTTTATAAAAATGATTAATTATGTATCTTAACATTAATTAGTTAAATAAGAAAAATAAATAAAGGGTTTCAGTTTTACTTCCTCGTTTTGATGATAACATCGTAAATAAATCCGATGGATAGATCACAACCCAGAAGATAAACAAAATGTTTCCTTTCTCTATTTACTTATAAAATAAAGAAAAGTGAACATTATCGCCACAAAACGAAAGAAGTTTTAAGATTTTATATAAATATATAATAATAATAATTATTATTTTTTTAAATTATACATAATTTGTGGAGTATAGTTTCTGATTTATAACAATAGAAACGTCCGGAAGAATGGCGGATCGGAGGATGATCAATGGTAATGATCGTTCAACCGGATTTTAAGAGTTCTATTGTACACGCGTGTTTGCAGACCTCATAACCAGCCAGTCGCACTGGAGAGAGAACTGAAAATTAGAGCGACAAAACTTGCTGGAGATAGTAAAGAGTACATTAAGGGTGTAGTCGGTATATTAAGGTTAGTAATAACAGGATGTTGAATGGAGAAGAGAGTATGGGATTGCTGGAATTACCTCGTAAGAACAGTCGTAAAAGTTTTGGCAAGAAGAGAGAGAGAGAGAGAGAGAGTCGATGTCGCTTCCACTTTATAATAAGCTGCAAACCAATATATGCGGAAATGGTAACCGAAAAATCGATTTTTATAAAAGTAAAAATCGTTCTTAATAAGTCTGATTTATGAAGTAATAGGTCAAGGCTGACAATTTTTTTTTTTTTTGCAAGAAAATAAAAATGTTGTTTTTCTTAATAGGATATAAATCGTGTTTATGTGGAAACGGATCGAACTTTCCGCATCCGCGTGTCGCGTCGTCGCAACTACGTATTGGGAAAAATCGCAAAATAAAACGATAACGTAAATAAAAAAAACGGTGATATTTATGTTTCGGAATATTCCTAGAAGGCAGCAATTTATTCTCGACTTGTTTAATGGAGAACGATCTACACTTTTCATGCTGTTACAAGGCTATCGTTGTTGAATGATATTTTCACAGCTGGTAACGCAGGAGAT
Organism: Olivierus martensii; assembly: GCA_000484575.1. Classification (NCBI taxonomy): domain Eukaryota; kingdom Metazoa; phylum Arthropoda; class Arachnida; order Scorpiones; family Buthidae; genus Olivierus; species Olivierus martensii. The sequence continues at coordinate 84,459 of AYEL01080145.1, forward strand.
TCGATAGGTCGGTTTAAAAGTAACGCATCCCAGTTTATTCTCGTCTGCTGCTTTTACTTGTTGTCATCTGGTACTTCCTTGTTTAAAGCTTTATTTCCTTTTTTCGCTATTTCGGGTTTAGTTTTTGATGATGATGTTTTTTTTGTAAGATGATTAAAACTTTAACTCGCATGGCGCAGAATGCGTCGCTGGTAGATGATCGTGCTATCACTCCACTTGTCCTAAAAGCTGAATTGCAACATATTAAGTTATTCAAGGTCGTTAACATTGAATATTTTTTTTTTGTATGGTTGAAACATTATTCTAACTTTGAAAGAATCTTCCGGAACCCACCCAAAGTTTTAAGTTTTAGCTGCAAAATAAATAAACTGCCTGTTTGTTTAATGATTAATGCTTCGACATTTCGTATGCAATTTTTATGCACTTATCATAAGGATAAAATTAGCCAGACAATTGCATTTTGATACATTATATCTTATAGTTATTCGATGATAATGATATCGCTTAATTAATGATAATCTGAGATTAAAATCATTTCTAGATAAGGAAAAGCGCTCTACGGCCGTGTCTCATATGCAAGAGACGCGACGCGATACGACGAGCGACATAACCTCGACGCATCCGGCGTGTATACCGTAGCGCCGCGTAGCATCGCCTGCTGTAGCTGAAATACAAACTATAGTTTGTTTTCTGAAGCGACAGTGGCAAACTATGACACAATTGTCTCCTTACGATGCACGGGCGAAAGTGGTACAGATCGAAAAGAAGGCATAAACATTCAAAAAATTTCTAATGGATCAAGGGTCAAAGGTTAAAGGTTTACAAGATACAGAGGCATATAGGCGGCATAGGTAGCGAAGCACGGGAACGGGACGCGTCGCGTCGCAAACTGCGGCTAGGCCAGGCACAACGTTAAACCGCATGCACCGTTTGCAACCAACGAACTTTGCGGCTCTATATCTCGTAAACCTTTAACCTTTGACCCCTGTCCACTAGGGATTTTTTGCGTATTTCGGCCCCTCTTTCGATCTGTACCACTTTCGCCGTACTTCGGTAAGGCAACAATTGTGCCCAAATTATCATGTCTACCGAGTTCGATTCAGAGGTTCTAATAAGCGAAATTTATAAAAGAAACCTGTATTATGGAAAATGAAAGATAAAAATTACCATAATCAGCATTTGGGACGCTACAAAAGCGATTCTGGTGGGACTGTCGCTCATAGGGTAGCATCGCATCGTACAGCGTCGCGTCGCTTGTACGTGGGACACTGCCTAACACGTTTTCACAAAATTCCAGACTTAGAAATTTCATATATAAATCATGAATAAGTAAGTTTGACTGGCTGTGTGGTCTAGTACAGTTAAAAAACAAAACAAAAAAAAAATTATAACTAGTTCGTTAGAAATAAAAATTTTTTTTTGTTTATTGGAATCTATAAATAAATTGTTGTAATTCTAGTCGGTAGAAAAGGCAATTCCTGATGATATTTATTTATACAAAGACCATTAGTTAGATGATAAAGAAGCAGCGCGATATTAAACAGAGACTGTTTCGGTTGTTGCGGAGGTGTGTTTATAAAAACTATCACAATCAGCGATGTTTACCTCACCTCGGGGTGATTTACAACGTGTTTGTTCGAAGCAAGAGTTATTTGGAGTATTTCCAATCCCGATATTCGTCCTTGCCAATTAATCTATATACTTACCTGCCGTCGTTTAATTTTCGTGCTTCTCAAGGACAAAATCTAAATTAATTTCGGTATATCCTGACTGTATTATACGAAATTTTATTACCGTTTATCATTTTAATGATAATTCGTGACGTCACAGTACGACGTGATCTGCAAATTTGAATGATTTGGCTTGATAAACGTTCTCCTTCGGTCTGGTTATGCTAATTGGCAGGAGGTGTGCCGACAGTTGCTTAATGATAATTTTATTAAGGATGATAGACTGCCTGATAATTCTCGTTTATGATGCTCTGTTTCTAATATACAGTTTAATATGACGTTTGATGAGTTACTGCAAATTAAAATAGAATCTAGATAATTCGATATCATTTTTCGCCATTTTTCATCGTCATGATTATAGTGAGAGTACCGATAGCGTGAAGTAAAAATTAATTTTATGACTTCGCTGTTTATTTATGATTATTCTAGTAGTCGTGATAAGTTGGATAGAGCGTAACCATGATAATATGACTTACCGATTGTTTATTTATTATTTATGAAGAGATAATAACCAAAATTAAGTTGCTAAAATTACTTAGTTTTTCTACAAAATAAATTCTCCATTTTTTTTTCCCCTCCAGAACGATGACGAAATAATTAAAACATCAGCGAATTTTATCAGGTATTTAAAAATATGACAAGTTTAAACTTGTTTTTTTTTTGGTTACTATGGATTAAAAAACAAGAAAAATCGAATATTTTACAATTTTTAACTCGATTTCGATTACGAAAATTAATAATTTATTTAAGAAAAACGTTACTTGGCATTAATTTACTTAAGTGTATACATAGGTTAACAGCCTGTTTTCCGAGGTTATTAAGGCATAATGATCCGGTGTACCAAACAGAAAAGACGATCATCTTAGCAAAATGCTCTAGTGAAATGCTTCAGTCATTTAGAAAGCATTAGTGGAGCTACACACATATCAATAAAGCAATTTCGACCCTTTGACAGGTGATTGCTGCACTTCCGGCCTTGTAATTCAAACTAGTCACATCCTAACAATTTTTGAGGACAAATGGAAAAAGTAAAATTGCTGTTGTTACTCTCGACATGCGGGAATGGACAGCTGCATTGGATATTGCGCCTTGTAGACCTTTTTTCTTCACGCATCATCGAATTTTGGAAAGCATTCTGAAACTAACCGCTTTTCTTTACTTTTCTCCCCCTACTTTAACGTCTCTTAATGTAAAAACTACACATAGAAATCTTATAAAAGACGTAATTTACCTGATTTATTTTATATCTAAGCTAGAATGCCAATCAAAACGAAATTTTCTTCACGGGATTATCGGTTTTTACAACACTTTACTCACTCTATATCTTCACCTTAAGCTTAAAAATATATATAGAGTATATATATATTTAATATTTCATTAATTTCGATGAATATTCTCGACTTGTTATAGAGAGATTTTTCGCTGATTAATAAAAATTAATTAATTTCTTAAAACATTAAAAATTTTTTACATCGCTAAAAAGGAAAGATTGTTATTACAAATTAAATTTTAATTATGGCTAAACGGAAACGGAATTTTAAGATAATTAATAATCCGCGGAAATCATAAATTAATTGATACTTAAGAATTTTCATAACATTCATAAAAGTTTTAGCTACGAAATTCAACGTGTTTAGCATGATAAAGTAAACACGCGTGGAGAATTTATCAGATTATAAAAATGACTTAGTTACCAAGAAACTAACTTTTATCCTCTTTCAATACTCTGATGATATAAATTTAATCAGATTATTGTGAGAACTAATTGGTTTGTTTTTAAAAGTACACTCATACCTCGACTTTATGTCCGTTTGTTTGTTAATAGGAAAAAATAAAAGTTTACTAAAGGCTGGGTCTCACAGATGTGATACTGATATTAATTTCGCTATACGGTTAGACGCTGCGTCTTTACGCCGAAGTTCACTCTTGTTCAACTTTTTACGTTGCGTACAAGCGTACTTTGATCATTCGTCCAATCGGGATTGAAACTTACAGAATTATTTAGAAGCTTAAAAATGTTATTAGCGACGTTACGGGGTTATTTATAAGGGTCTAGGTCGATTTTTAAAGAGTTTATTCGACTTACCTCGCGAGTCTTGGAACGAATTAAGGACGTAAGGTGAGGTATGATTGTAGTTCAATATGTTTTCAATTTAATCCATTTTTTAAGTGTCTACATTGGCGATAGTGTTTTTTTTTTAAATTAAGGAAAGAAAATTTAAAATCGAATTTATTTACGACGGCCAAAATATATATAAATTTTTTCCTCTTTCGTATTAAAAATTTACATTTAAATAAATAAGTTGTGTATAGATTTGAAGTTATTTTCCCCTAGATATTGACTGGTAAAAGCAAAATAAATTTCGACTCGATTAAAGCAAAGTGAATAGATTTGAATAATATTCTTCCAGGCGCATTAAAAACAAGTGATGCGATCAATTTGGAAAAAGATACTCTCATTTCCCAGTCGAATTCGCTATTTGCCTTATAACATGCAAATGGAGCGATATGCCTCGAACACTATCCAATATTTCCTTTTTTTTTTTTTTACTAAAAGAGGAATTTAATATTTTCAGACATTTTTATTATCCAAATTCCCGTATAAACGACAATAACTCTAAACTTCAGTCGCCAGTTTAATTATTTTTAATAATCGTTTTAGTAATTAATTTTTGCCCGTACGGTACCATATTTAGTCACTTTGGACGCGAAGGGTTCTAACCCACAAAATTTTAACATTTAAAATAAAAAGAAAAAAAAATTTAGACTTTTTACGCTCCATTAATGGTTATAACTCAAATTTTAAAATTTTGTGAATTAGGACCTTTCATCTCCAAAGCTACGATTTAATAATTATCAAATATTTAACTTTGTTGATTATCGTATTTTTTTACATTAATCAATCGCCTTTAAGTGTAATTAAATAGCGACTTTTTTGAATTTAAACTGTCCATTTTGAATGGAATCTAAACCAAATTCGACTGTTCGTACCAGATTGTCTGATTAAATTTAGCGAAAATACAAAGAGCCCATTCAGAAAGGTGATTTACGCTAATCGAGATATAGACCAGCCATCTGACTGGTCTAAACTTCATCATTAACGAGAATCCTCATCTGTTGATAATATATGTACTGTATCACGAACTTCAATTATAGATAAATGGAGAAATGAATATTGTTAAAACTACTCTTCGGAATTCCTTCCATAAACCTAACTCGTTTTCTGTTTATCGAATAAACTGTGATAAATCGCAGGCTTAGAAATCTAGATCAGGATTTTCCATCAGGCTACTATAGTAGATCAATAGATTCCGTTCGAAATTCTTAAACTAATAAATACGTTTCGATATGTCACGTTTAAAACGAACCAGTAAAAAAAAAAAAAAATTATATCGTTAACGATTGGAGAAAATCTGCATCATTTGTAACATTTAAATATCATGCTAATAATAATTATTATTTTAGTTTTTAAGTTATAGAGGCAAAAACACCTAGAAGTTAATAGGAAAACTAAGAGGAGAGAACAAAATAAAGGTTATAGTTTTAGAGAGGAGAGACGAAATAAAGGTTATAGTTATAGAGAAGAAAGGACAAAATAAAGGTTATAGTTTTATAGAGAAGAAAGAACAAAATAAAGGTTATAGTTATAGAGAAGAAAGAACAAAATAAAGGTTAAAGTTATAGAGAAGAAAGAACAAAATATTAAAGTTATAGAGAAGAAAGAACAAAATAAAGGTTATAGTTATAGAGAAGAAAGAACAAAATAAAGGTTAAAGTTATAGAGAAGAAAGAACAAAATAAAGGTTATAGTTTTAGAGAGGAGAGACGAAATAAAGGTTATAGTTATAGAGAAGAAAGGACAAAATAAAGGTTATAGTTTTATAGAGAAGAAAGAACAAAATAAAGGTTATAGTTATAGAGAAGAAAGAATAAAATAAAGGTTAAAGTTATAGAGAAGAAAGAACAAAATAAAGATTACAGTTATAGAGAAGAAAGAACAAAATAAATGTTATAGTTATAGAAACAAGTGATAAGCTATATTTAGATAGATAAAAACAATTGAGAAAATAAGATAAAATTATACTAGCTTAGAAAACTATTTATACATAGGCAAAAATAATTATATAAATATTTTATAGTTTTCTTAATTACAAACCGGCTTTATCGAGACTTATTTGCACTGGGTATAGTGAAAATTGCCAACGCAGAAATATAAAAAAAAGAAAAAAAATCGGTGGTAGACGGACAAAATGTTACAAAGCCAATAATCTTTTATGTCACCGACATTATCCCAGAATACTACACTAAAGTCTACAAATACTAGATTTACGTTTAGCTTAGAAAAGAAAATTTTTTACATAAGAACAAATTACATTTAGCTAGGGGGAAAAAAACAGCAGCAATTTTAAACGCTTGAAATATTGTAAGAAATTTCTTTAAACACTATTATCACATAACTCGCACTTCCCATTGGAATACAATGATTCCCATTTTTCTCTATATAAAGTAGCTGATATTTGGCCTTGGCCCATACAGTAGTCTGTCCCAGGTTTTTTTTATTTTTTCATAATTTCTCACAGAAAATTTATTATCGTATTTTTCGTTTGTAGATTATTCTCGTACGTCTACAATTTTAAGCTTGAATGATAGTTAAAAAAAATCTATAAATTAAATATAAATAATGCGTGTAAATTTTAAAATATATTAATAACTTAATTAACTAATTAGTTTATTCAAATAAATTATTCTGTTACTTAATTAATCAAGTCTCATGTTGTGTAAGTCTGTGCAAAAGCATCTGCGAAAATTCTTTCTGGAAAATAACAGACCTTTTTAGAAAAGAAGAAAATAAAATTAAAAAAAAAGAGTAAGAAGTAACTTTTCATTTAAAAGGATTCGTATATAGCTAACGCTTGAGACTTTAATAGGAAGTGAAAGTGTCTAAAATAAAGGAACAAAATATCATTGATTTCTTTTTCTCTCTTATATTTAAGGCAAGAAACACATTTTAATCTCGGTTATATTTTTATTCCGGTAGTGGAAAAAGAAAAAAAAAAGGATTTCTAAAGAAGTAATCATTTAAGTAAATGCTTATATACAGAGAGACTTATTTATATTTCATCCCCTCCTCCTTCTTCCTTCTCTTCTTTTCGGTAACTCGAAAGTATTTTTTTTTATATAAAAATGTGGTTTATCTCGCGTAGATGATTAGCATTTGATGCTCTCTTGCGGATTTTGACACGTTAACCTTAGATGTATCCGGGATATTAGGTCATTGTTTAATCTTGTTGATAATGCAGGAAATGACGTTTGTGCAAATGAACGGATGCTCAATCACTTAGCTCGAAAAATAATAGTTCGAATGTTTACTACCAAGAAATAAATTTATTTTAACAGCTTGAATTTTTAACCAAATACTATTTGTTAAGCTAGAAGATTCGATTTTAATGCGATAACAAAACTGCGATTCTACGTTTTATCGCGAGTTATTTAATGCGATAAATATATCGATTGTGATAGGAGAGACTTTCCTTTCAAAGTTTATTCATAAATTAAAGCAAGCTTTCGAGATGATGTTATCCAGAAATTCTACTTACAATTTAGATTCTATATATTTGACATAAACAGTTCGGGCATTCATATTTAAATTATTAAAATAATAATGGACTATTTCATTATTAAATGGTAAATATGAGCGTATTCGATAGTCAGTGTGGCCTTATTTAACTGCTGTTTTCTATACTTCATAATATAAATCTATCGACAAACTTTCTCTTATCAGATCTGAAGTGCATTAAGATATTATTTAATTGCTGGTTTTTATCTTTAAAGCAAATCTATGCAATTTTTTTATTTTTTATTTTTTATTCTAGAGATCAAAAATTCGTTGGCGTAAATTATAAAACCGTTTTACGATATGACGAAACGACTGTAAAATAAAATTTATATAACGTTTAATTTAGACAATAATTGGATGTCGTGTATCCGAAATCCTTGAGTGAATAATAATCCTTGAGTCGAGGTTTTTCAATTAAGAACAGAGATGCCATTAAATGACATTTTTAGGAAGTATTTTTTGTTATTGTTATTTTTTTAATTTATTATAAATAACTGACATACTTATATATATATATAAAGAGACTTTGCTATCGCTTTTTTTAAAGGTTACAGCTCGAATTCTATACAATAGATAAAGAGATTTGGTTTCCAGTTACGTCAACAGTTTTGTTTGATCTTACAACTTTTAAAGGAGTGGTCAAAGTTTATCTGAGGTGCGCCACTACGTATCAAAGTGCCACTTGTAAAATTTCATCGTAAAACTGCAAAAAAAAAATGAGATGTGAAAGGATTTCATAATTGAAAACTGTTATTTTTTAAGGTGCGCCCTTTATATCTTTTTTTTGCTAAATCTAGATAACTAAACAAAGACACATAAACAAAATATTATTTGCTCGACTGTCGGTGAGCATAATTTTGAATTCTTTTCTCCACTTTAAAATCTTTAACTGAGATAATAAATTTAATGCAAATGATAATCACATATTTATGTATGGGTTTTTATATTATGAACGAGCTAAACGTGCGTGGAAAGTATTCTACTTTAGTCACAATGAAAGTAGATATTTAATTAAAAGAAAACAAGCTCTTTAATCTATAAACTAAACCCATTATATTCTCTTAAGTTAACAAAATCAACATTCACATAGTTCCAAGGTTAACGAGATAAGAGAATGACAGAAGAGTAAAAAAATGCCATTTTCTACTTGTTCACCTTATCAACGCACCAGGTGAGACAAAAACATTTTAAAGGACAACACTCAGATGCATCGTGACGGGACAGTTAGTTTCCTTTTTTAGTATTTGTTTAGGAATCGTATAAAATTGCGCTTAAAGGGACTGTTCTTTTAGATGATTCCGAAACGACTCCTTTTTTCTTTTGCCATAGAACATTGCCATGTATCTGCGGGCATGGAGCCAATTAATTACAGATTTAGAAAGAAAAAAATCTTCGGTAAAAGTTATCACCTTTCATCCTAGCGGCAGTGTCATCTATTTAGTTCTAATTCCACATTACCAGTCCCTTCGGACTATTCGCACGCAACTCACTAGCCACAGATTACTTGTGTAATAAAAGGCTATAAAGATAAGGTTAAGATTACTTCCACTCCTATTATTAACAAGGTATTGGGACTTAAACTAAGCAAAACTACTTAACACAAATTTATTTACTGGAATATGTCCGGCTTCTAGTTTTTGTTTCAGGGGGAAGCCTAAAAATTATCCTGAATCTCTAAAACCATCCAATTTTCTTTGTATCAATCGAATATCTGTAGTAAGGCTTCGTTTTATGTGTTTAGTTGATGAATTTTTTTTTCCTCCAATTTTAACTTAAATGATGACGTCATATATGAGTTTCGGTTCTTCGTTTTAAAACGTTTTACCATCGATAGAGGGAGTTACGCTCTTATGAGGGAAAATGGCCACATTGATTCCATGTTCTGGACTGTCTCCAAGTCGGAAACTTTCACTCCAATGTTAGTTTTTTTTTTTCCTCTCGCTCTCTCTCTCTCTCTCTCTGTAGAGACGTGTTCTTCCGATCGATAAAAGTCGCTCAATTCTCTGTATCCATTTAAGTCATAATGTTACTATATCTCAGTCGAATAAAAATAAAAAAAAAATAAATAACAGTTAACTAAACGCAAAAGATAATTAATTAATTAATGCAGAAATTCCGGATACGATAAAAAAAAAATGATGGCTGATTGGAAATAACAACAAATCACGAATTTGCATTCAAATTTTTAAATTCGAAATTTCGATGACGTCAGCAAAATTGCTATTGCTGATTGGACAATGATACTAGATCGAACGTCAATAAGAGGATATAAAAGCTAAGAAAAGAGAGAGAGAAAGAAAGAGAGAGCAATTCTTCCGGAAATGCGGGAAATCTTTTTTCCGCTTTTATGAAATGTAGACAGAAAATTTATTTAATGATCGCCAATCGATTCGTTGGCCGCAGGAATGGTTAGAGATGAGGGGAGAAAATAATTCTCTTCATTCTGTTTCACGTTGAATTCCCGAGGTGTCTGTGTTTTCTTCTTTCTTTCTCTTCTGTTTCTATTGATTTTGTTCCGGTTTGTTTTGCTCTCTTTCAGACTTCATTCTTATCAAAGCAGAAGGAAAAATCCATTAATAAGTCATTAGAAATTATAAAAAGAAAAAGAATTCGACTTTTATTAAAACGATTTGGCGAATATAATTAGATAAAAACAAAAGCGTTTACGAGATCCAAATAATCCTTTAAAATTTATAAATATTTAAATTTTATTTAATAACTCTGACCAGATGAAGAGTTGCAATTCGTCTTGAAGAAGCTTAACGAGGGAAGATTTAACCACAATATCAGGTCTGTATAACCTTGATGAGTCTTCTTAGTATATAGAGTACCTTGACCTCATTTTTTTTTAAACGACCGACAACAATGCATTTATGCATTGCTCACAATTCTATAGAATCGAATTAAATAGGTAACGACCCTTTATAGACAAACGGGTTAATGCGGTGTAACTAGGCCTACACAGTTTATTTTTAAAAAGTTGGATTTTATTTAATAAAAGAAGAAAAATGGTTATTCTTACGTATCTCACTTGTTGGAATTATTTCAGTCCGAGGAGAAAAATGAAGAAATTGTTGTGAAGTTGAAGGAGAATTAGATCGACTATTTTAATTCTTCCACCTGACTTGTGCCTGTTACTCCTGAAACAACTTTCGCTTGGATGGTTATTGAATTAAATGTCCTCAAAGCCGTTTCGGTTTTCTGTTTGTTTTTAATTGGAAAAAGAATGCTTCAAACAAACACCTAATATATTTCCCCTCCGGAAACATAAGCTTATAAACGTAATTTGAGTCTCTACAACTTTTAAAATTATGTCTAAGTTGTTAGCGAAAACTTATCTGTTAAAGAACCACTCCCATGATCATCTCTACATTTTAAAATTATGCCTACGTAATCTGTGATATTTTATTATTTATAATAAAAGATTACAGATTGAATTATTATTTTTTTTTTTTTTGACAGTGAGAGAGAGAGGAGAAATCCGCTTAATACGAAGAAAATCGACATCGTAAAACTGTTTATCTACAAAATATCCTTTCGAGTTAATTATAGACGAAGAAAATCGACATCGTAAAACTGTTTATCTACAAAATATCCTTTCGAGTTAATTATAGCATCAACTAGTAGCATAAAACTGGTAGTAGAAACCATTAAAAAGATAGCGTGGTTTCTTTAAAGAACTCTCACAACTTGAGAAAATCATCAGAAAATATCGAATTTAAAGTGGATTCTACCTATTTTGGATATGGCTTCCCTAAGAGCATCTTTGAAATATAACAGTATGCCTAGTTAAAAATCTATTTAAAATAATTATTTAAATAATAGAAGTATGATAAGGCAGAAGATTCCCATACAGTTTAATTTGGCATTTAAACCTATCGAGATTTTTTCCTGTCCCAAATATAAATTTCTTCAACGTCACTCGCCTGCTTCATCCATCACTCTACTCAACATACATAATGGAACGATGACAAGAGAAATAGCGACCATTACAAAGGTCGACCCTTCCACGTGCTAACATTCGTCCCAAATTATCACTTCAATTGTCTTTTTGTCGAGTTTTGCTTTCCGACATCCCTTAGGCTGACCAAAAATTGGAACAACTATGAGGAAGTATGTTTTAATAATGAATCCCATCAATTTTTAATTCCGAAATCATTACTTTTCGTTTCTAATCGAATTTTTACAAATGCGATAAAAAAAAAAAAACATTAAATTCTTTATTTGTAACATTATAATAATCTTTTTATAAATTTTTTGAAAGATAATTCTCCAAATTTTTAATTAGCTGTAAAAATTATTATTTATTCGACTGAAATTACGCTAAATTTAAATGAAAACTTGAAATTTTTCCTCACGTTCCTTAAATTCTTCCATATTTTTAGCGGAAAGGATGCCGAAAACTGGATCATAGATATATTACATAAAATATTCAAAATTTTATAATTTATCGTGGCGCCATCTGTCGAACATTAATTCAACCACTGGAATTTTTACTAGAATCTCCGATGGGTTAAAATTAACATATTAATTAACTTTTCTTTTCCCAAAGGGTTTGGTATAGCTTTAAACACAAAACTGTATCTTTACTGGTAGTATTAATTAGATTTATTCTACATCATTTAGAGAGAATGAGAAGGCAATGAATGGCATATGTATATATATTCGATTAGGAGGCGAAAATAAATATTTGGTGGAGAAATCTGTTTTTTATCCTGTGCCCATATCCAAGTAGGTAGTTTAGTATTGACATTTCGGGCGTTTTAACACCCAAGTAAGGTTGCGTGAAGGAAAAGGGAAAAAATGATTGGAATATTGCGTGATCGATCAAGAGATTCGCTGACGTGTTTATAAAAGTGTAAGTACCAGTGTTGTTAGCATTTGTAGAGCATTTTTTTTTTTTCGATTCTTATTTGTCTTGCAGCTAGTTTTAAGAAAAGTTCTAAAAACATTTTAAATCCCTCGAGTATTCTTTTTTTTTTTTCTTTCCTCTGTAAATAAATGCAAATTTTGTTAATGAAAACAATCAACAAACGAAATTTTAATAAAAATTCCACATTTTTCTTTTTGTTCTCTTCTTATCCTTTCTTATCGACAAATTAAATAATTTCAAAGTTACAGGATGTTCAATAAAATAATTTGCGAAAACGTTTTCCTTTATACGGCATTAGCAAAGAATGAAGATCTACAAAAAGTCGCAAGTTTATATTAATTTATGAATGGGCACAAAATGCAAATAACTTGAAAAATGCATTTTTTTGCTTTCTGTGTGTTCAGTTTGATGAATATTATCTTTCGATCTTCTTAAAATGCTTACAATCAAAAATATTTGAAGACCTACAATGAGCAGATTTTTTATTTTTTTTTTGGATCAGTATGAACGGAGTTAATAAAAAGTTTTTAAAAGACCCAATTGGGAATTTGACGCATAATTATTTTTGATTTCCTACAGAGCGAAGTGAAGAAGGAAGTACAGTACAAGTTGACTGATTTATGGTCGAAGAAGGGAAAGTGTTCTTTCATGGTGGAACATATACGAGCGACAAGAAAACCAGAACTAAAGAATCGATCCCGAAACTATTTTGCTCTTTCTGCGGTTCAAAGTACTCCGATAACCATTGTAGTCCAAAATAACAGAGGATGGCAAACCACACACACATAACTGGTAAGACTCTTGTCTATTGTTCCCTCTGCTATTGTCAGATGCTATTGTAAATGTCTTGTGTTTGTGCGAAATCTTCAGGGTCGAGATTTTTATATATTTTTTTTAATCCCCCCTCCTCTTCATTCAAAAATATGACAGGAATACGAATATTTTTTTTAATAAAAACTATTTACGAATCGTTGTCGTGATGATGCGTTGGTAAATTAAATATTTGTAACACCTATATTTAAACGCACACACAAACAGGATGTAGGTTAATGGCATTCATTTCTTTAAATCCGAATGGTTTCATTAATATCTAATTCCGTAACGTACAAGAGAGGAAAAAAAAAAAGAAAAAAGAAAAAAATTCTGCAACATTCTCGCCGAAAGCTAAGTGCAGCTGTTGACATTAGCCGAGCTGGTAATACCATCTCCCCTAACGAAAATACATCTGTAAACATTACTGTCTGGCATGCGCTGTTGATGTTTCCTTTCGTTTTCTAGTTTTCTCTCCCTCTCTCTCTCTTTCATTACGCATGTTCAGAAAGCAACCAGAAAACAAGGAACTCATTCAGCAACTCTCTTCCCGGAAATCGTTCGATTAATCTAGTTAAAACATTCCAATTTTTCGTTAAATTTATATACATATATCATTTTGTTTCTTTCGTTCCATTAAAATTTTATTTTTCGGTCTAAGATGATCTCATCATCCGAGAAGTATTACTGGTGACGTCATAATGAAGGTCATACATAAAAACTACGAGGACGTTTAAGTTGTTTGTGTTCCAAATCGTTTCGCTCTTCCGTCTTTAAATCTAAATTGTATAACAAACAGATTGTTTATATAAGTTTCTTCCTTCTAGTTTTTAAAGTTGGCACCAAACGCAAATTTTTAATATTAACTTCCCCCTTTCTAAAATTCGCCGAGGAGTTACAAAAATAAGAAATCAAATGTGGTAATGTCAACGTGGTGTTTACAATTTAGTCGTGGATAAACTTTTCTTGTTAAGTAGCGTGGACTCTCGGGAAATGCCTTAAAGGTTCCATTAAAGTAGAATAAATTAGATTTCGATTCGTTATTATTCCTTCCATATTAAAAATTCATACGTTTAACGTGACGTTTCTGCGTTAATAAGTCATTGATAAAACTATCTTAAAATTTAAACAGGAAAAAAAATAATCAGATAAGATAAAATTATGTCTATAGGATGTGGAAGACCTTGGAATTACGGATATGATGATAAATTTGGCAGAGAGAAGAGCAAAAATATTTTTTTTTTTTTTTGCCAATTTTTAATTGTTTAATTTGCAACAAATTTAGAAGACGAAGTTATAGAGATTTTTTTATTTTTTTAAGTAAATGCTAATTGAAAGGTGGATAAGGTATTAAGTCAGTCATGATCTCATTCTATTTTTATGTCGTGTAGGCGATGTATTCGTGTTTTTATGTCGTATAGGTCTAGCAATTTATATTTTGGTAAGTTGCCATAGCAAAATTTAGACGATTAGAGAGATACATTCTTTTCTTATAAACAGTAATAGTCACGAATTGTGATGAAATACGAAGATTTGATTCCAGTCACGTGTCAAATCGATTTCACTTTTCTCGGCTCTTGATTGGTTGTCACCTATCACCCGGAGTCATTTTTTATAATCTCCTGCTAAGACTTCCTCTATCTTTCGCAAAAACTTGATACAAGGTTATTTTTAAGGAATTTTTTTTCTTAAAAAAGACTCTTTCGGTTGGCTTTATCTTCCAGATATAACTCTAAACATAAAAACGAAGAATTAAATTTCTCGATACATGTATACATTCTTCTACGGTATTCGTATTGACAGTTTAATCGATGTAAAAACCAAGGTTAGATAGAAACAACCTTGCCCCGAGTGAATGCGTAAAAAGTCTATATACAAAAGGTAACTTCTGTCACATATGTGCAAGGTCTCACGTCCCTTACTCACCTATACAATTAAATATGACAACGGGATCGGATTAGCATCAATTAATTATAAAAGAAAGCGTAAACATATGTTTTAAAACGTATCTCGTTAATAGAAATAAACAGTAACGGTTTCGGAAGTGTGGGAGATTGAACATCTTTACGGAAGACAAAGCTATTACTACAAAATGGATATGTGCATAATATTGTTAGAAAATAAGGTCTCAGAAATGCATTACCGATATATATATATATATATATATAAATATATATAAGTTTTTCCCCATCTCGCAAAATGAAAAATTTTCTTTACCAATATTAACTAGCCGTATTGGAAAGGAACAAACAACTTATATTTTTGATTCATTCTACTCGTCATTTTCTCTTTTGATAGATATTCTCTCTTGTTGTCCTGGCAATAGATTCCATTAGAAATATTCTTTGAAAAGATGGTTCAATTACCTTCAACTCTGCTCCCATATCCACTTTATTGCATCTAACTCCTCCTACCAACATTTCTTTTACAATTACTTCTATCCAATCAATATTTCAGCTTTTCTACTACAAAATCACTTTAATTCCCAACAAATTTAAACCGAAAAAATTATTTTAAATATATCAAAAGCGATTCTAAAAAGTTCTGTAATTTCTCTTTAATACTTCTCTTCGGAGAGAGAAAGAGAGAGAGAGACATTTACACCAAGCTAACGTCCTCCTCGACCACACCTGTGAGATTTACGAGTTTAAAAGTAACCAAAATATTTTAAGATGTCGTTTTGTTATTACAGACATGGATTTCACGTATAACTAGCCATAAACAAGATTGTATTGTTGTTTTTTTTTCCTTTATTGGAAGTTAAACCCGGATCTTGGAAGAAACTTATTAAGGTCATGAGTTACTCGCCACCTGCACTATCAACATAAAATGACTTTGGACATTTCTTCATTGATTGTTAGCTGATCTAAGCTAGATAATCGTTGCATTATTTTATCTAAAATGAAGCGTAGTATCATTATCTAGCCTGGACTTGTATCAACAGAATTTACCTTGAATTAAATAAATAACAACGTTAAATTGCTCTTTAAAAAATTTTCAAAAATACCAAGGTAATAGTCATAATTATGTTTTAATGTAAATATGCTCCTACTTACTTTTTATTATTGTATTTTTTTTTAATTTTAAAAGCTGATTAAACTTTAATTTGATACGATAAGAGTTTGACTCTTAAACTTCATTGTTATGGATAATCGTGTTTCAAATGGGAAAACATAACTTTTAAGTTACATTCGTCAATGTTAGTTCTGTGGGAATTGTATAATTCAAATGGTTTTTCATAGAAAGGTATTTCTTTTGTGTGTCACCGACATATCAAGTGGTCTAATCCTGCTTATTCTAATGATAATTGCAGTACAAGAGCCATCACCTTGTGTGTGTGACGAGACCAGGAAAACTGGAAGGTCAAGGTAAGTTTATGCAATAGAAAGTGCTAAAGAGATAAAAATAGAAAAAAAAGAAACAAGTTTTTATTGTGAATCTAAAAGCCTTCAGCAAAAACAATCAGTACACGAACATTGGAGTTTTATTGAATCGTAGAGAGTTCATCATCAATCTTTATGAGATGTAAACAAGAAATATTCGTTTTAAATAATTTATAAGAATTATCTTGTTTCGATTTAAATAAAATTTGTTAACGGAAATAATTTGTTGGTCTTGTAATCATCGAGATTAATGAAAAAAGAATAAAACCATTTTTAATAAAATTTTGATTTTGAAATATACAGTAATACCCCGGACCGGGAAACATAACGTAAGTCGAGGTACTCTAATTTCAGATACATATATATTAGGTTGTTAACTGGCTATTTATTACCAAGAAAACAACAAATTATAAAAGTTTAAAATATGTACTGTAATTAAAGATCAACAAATCAGCAAATGAAATATATACATACATATATATGCACTATGTAATTGTGAAACAAACAAGTGGGCGAGGGCAGGATGAGAAGTTACGTATCTCCGAATTTACGTAAGTCGGGGTATTACTGTATTGGACTGCTGACAAAGTGGACTGCTGGCAAAGTGGTTACAGGTTTGGACTGCTGGCAAAGTGCCTTCTATAGATGAAGTCATTAAATACAGTCAAACCTCTTTAAGCCGCCACCATCGGTTCGAAGGT